>CM035437.1:73845405-74092905 GCA_020310875.1 Ceratopteris richardii | reverse complement strand
ATAAATTCATATATTCTATCAGATTCATCTTCATCATGTCACAAATTTCATCATAAGAAATTCATAGTGGTTATAATTATCATAAATAATGCATTCTTAATTTTTTTAAATAGGTTTTTCAACCTATGAAACAAAGTTCATAAAATTTAGGAAAAATCAAAATGTTTAAAGTTTTTAACTTGTATCTTTATAAATGAGCATCATTTTTTTTTATATCAATGAAAAATTCATAGCTGGATTATAAAAGTTCCTCTTACTCATCATATGGTATATCAATAAAATCATCCTCATATTGTAACATTTTTTCCATGTTCTTCATATTTATCATGATCATATTTATATCATATATATTTCTTTCTTTTAAAAGTATATCATCATAATTGTTGTAAACAAAGATCATTTTGTGCAAAATATTCATCATAATAATATTCTTCATAATTGTTCTTCATAATAGATTTCTTCTTATTTGTGAAAGAAAAAATCATAAATTTATCATAAGTTTAGGAAATGACAAGCATATTGATCAAAATCATTTGCAAGCATAATTACAAACATGTTTTTGTTTAATTTGAAACAAACTTTGTGTTTTCATATTTTAGAATTCTTTTGATTAAACAAATCGTAATGTAAACTCAATCATAAGTTTGTAATTAGCTTTTCAAACATTAAAACTAAACAATTTAGGTATATGTTTCTCAATTTTTAGGAAAACAGCATATATGCAGCAAGCAAAAATCAAAATTTGAAATGTTTTATCTTCAATAAACAATTCCATCACAATAAAACTATTCACTTAAATTCATCTCCTTTTTCTTACCTTTAGATGAGTTTTTGATATTATTTTCAATCTTCCAGATGGCTTCTTGTACCCATTTTCCCATATTCTTGTCATGTTCTGATTGAAGTTGAAGATTTTCGTCTTCAGATGTTTGTACTATTCTTTCATCATTTTTATTTTGATCACATTTATTGTCAATTTCTATGACTTTAGGTTCTGTTTTAATTACCTGTATATCTATATTTCCATCAATTGATTGTTCATTTTCATCATCTTTTATCTTTACATCTTCTTCTTTCTTAAACTTTTTCCATGTATCTTGATCTTTAGATTTAATTTGAAGATCAATGTTATTCATAGATTTAGGTTTAATAAGGTTTTGATCATTGTCCAAACATTCACATTTAGGCACAATCTTGGTGTTCATAGAATGTAATTGACATACATTGCTTTTCTCCTTATGACTCTTAGGTTGCCATTGTTTTTGAAGTTTGGTTTTAGGACTAAATTTTTCTTGGTCAAAATAGTCTATCATTCCTCCTCTACCTAAGTTTAATATCAATGGTAGATGCGTTTGATAATCACATATTTTCTGTTCACTTTCTAATACCAATTGTTGGCTACATGATTTCTCATAGGGCATACAATTCCCATAAGTATGACCTAGTTGGTCACACCAGAAGCATCTTACAGTTCTCTTCGGTCTTTGATATAAAGCCTTAGGATCAACTTTTCTATGATCGGGTAAAGAATTTTGGTCAATAGAATACATAGATCTACTTTGAACTCGTACTTGATATCTATCTTTGCATTCACATGTAGCACTTTCGTGTATTTGATTGTTTAACCTTTCAATGTTCTCCTTTAAACTTGCAATTTCATGACCAATCGTTTTGAATGATGAAATTTCTTTTACATGATTTGCTATTGTTTCCATATTTTCATTCAAATTTGAGAGTTCATAATGAAGAATTCCTTCTAAATTCCTAAACTCGTGATCAAATTGAGTATCTATTGACTTAAGATTTGCATTAAAATCAGATACTACTGTAGTTAAGATTGAAAGAAACGAGTTTAAGGACTCAAACTTGGAATTAAGCTTTAAATCTATAGATGAAATTAATCGTGCTTCCATATCATGCAGAAGATTCTCTACATTAGATGTCATTTTCATTTAATTATGTGCAAGCAAAAAGAATCCAAATATAAATACCTGGAATCTGAATCGAAGAAGAGGCTTTAAAGAGTGACTTGAATATAAGTTTATACAATTTTTAATAGAATCAAAATCTAATACATCAGTTGCTAATGGATGATTGTGAAAACGTTCTTGCTTCTAATGTCGATGAAAAGGGGTGACGAGATGAGGATAGCTACTTGCCACTCTTCGTGGAGGCGCTCAGTTCCCTAGGGAATAGCCCTCAACACCTAGAAGAGTGCAAGGAGTCAAAGACAAAGCCACTGCTCCCACGGATGAAGAAGCTTCTGCAATCCAACCTGTCGATATCATGTATGCACATGCACGAAAAATTTAAATTTTATACCTGAGCTGCAAGGCCGTTTGTTCACGTCGGGTTCACCAAATGTCAGCACGGAAGCGACGGTGGGTGGATCAGGCCAACCGCCAAAAAATACGGCGCACGCCGGGTGCTTGGAGCAAACTCAGGTGCATAAAAACTCAGAGAGCAAATATTAGTGGTACTGAAGATCATTCATAATTAAGTCTTAAAACATTCATAAGGTTCAAACTCGCGGACTTCGAAAGTGTTGGTGGTAATACGTACTTTATCCTTTTGTCAAAGTAAATGAATTGATCAAGTCAGAAACTCAAAGAAATGATTCATAAACTCAAACCTGTTAAAATCATCATCCATAAAATGCTTATTTTCAATCGAAACAAGAAACAAGGGTTTCGTTATATATTCAACGTATGAATTTATCAGACATGGATTCAGAATATGAACAACAGCTATTTAACGCAACCAACAAGGAAAAGTACTTTACTATTGACCTGCAATACTTATTGGATTCGATAACATTCAACAAAGTAAGTAATCAAAATATATAATGAGTGACTCAGATACCAAACTTCTCTGGACCGATTATGAATAAAAGGTAATATTGTATGTGACACAAATTACCATACATATGTTTTCTGCAAATAGATCATGCTCTGCTACCTAAAAATGTGAGATGTTAAGACATCGAGCAAGTTGTTTGAATAAAGGAACCATGCACCGTTGAAATTCAGTTGGCTGAGTTAATTCCAAACTTCCTCCACCTCACCCAGCAAAATCAATTCCTTCTGACTATTCGTCAAAGGCCAGCACTTCAGTAGACCTTTGATTACTGTATCTGCCAGTTTAAAGTCTTTCTCCACGAATTGCGTAATGCAATACGTTAACTGCTGATGGTACATGGGTAAACATTTGGGTTTATGGAGCGGAATAAGAGCTCTGACAAGAAAAAGCTTGTGCTCCTCCTTCAATTCTTTATCTATCAAACATCACGAATCTTTTCCAGCTATGAATCTTCAGCATCTCACAGCTCAAAACTCTGTGCGTGTTGATAAAAGTGTGACATCCTCGGTTTGTACACCAAAAGAAGTTCTCTTTAGCGCTCCCTTCAATGTTCTCTCCTCTAGTAGATTTTTGCTATTCTGATGTATGATTCTCAGAGCCGAAAAGAACTATTACTTTCGACTTTTAATCCTTTGTAGTGCCCTCTCTTTTAATCCTCCACCTGTCTCTCTCGGATCAGAACGTGAAGTACCCTTGTTGATGAGCAGCAAGCTCGAAAGGATAGAGAATTTCTCATGGCCGTCGGGATTCTCAAAATTAGTGATTTGATTCTTCTGCTTGTTTGATCTCTATCTACTAACGCATGTCTCCTATGGAAGACTGATCCTCTCAGAGCCACGTTGTCGCATCACCTATCTCCCATCAATGCTCTTCAGAAGTCTTCACATCTTCTCAGTCAGATCACGATCATTACCATCATGGTTGCAACGCTTAAGAGGTGTTGTAATGGAATTCTTCCATGGAGCTCAGATCATAATCGCTTATTTCTTCGAATTATCTGAGATGTTCCACCCCTATTTGTAAGATCAAGCTCCCGTTAAATTTGCTCGCCTTCTTCTTTCAGATACGTGCACGGTTAGAGCTTGGAGAAGATACAATGCTAATCGCCTAGAGTCCCAAACTGATTACTCGTTTGTGCTACCCGAGACATGGCAAGCAGTAATCGATCATAGCTCATTTGAATCCCCGGACAAGAATCCAGCCACTACAAAGCGAAGGATTTTACTCGGTGGATTCATACTTAGAAGATGATGCATGATGTCTGATGGTGTGATAGAAGGCGATCAACACAAGCACGACTATGGCCGCCAAGTACCAGCTCTTGTCACAATGCCGAGATAGCATCTACCTTCCCAATTCATGTGCAGGGAAACCCTCGATGGAGCTCTTCCACAGATTTAATAGCCGCTCCCCCATTGAAGCCAGCCTCCCATTAATCCTCTCTTGCCCGAACAGAAGTTCGATGGCCTTTCCTTTTTTTTCTCCCTCGTGCCTGCCCGTAAACTTTCCTTTTTTCCCTATATGCCGCTCCTTCAATTGTGCTCCATCCTTTCCATCACTATCGCTGCCAACCGATGCCCTTCTTTTTCCTCTCTGCCATCCTTTAGTCTCTTTACACATGCCTTTCTTTTCTCTCCACGCGTCGCCCTTTCTAACATGAAGCGTTCACTTTAATGGTTAAAGTAGTGATAATCAAAACAAAACAATTTTCAATGGCTAATTCTCCAATATTTAATCATCTATTTCCACATGTTCTACTATTTACATGTGTAATGTGACCACAATTAATGAACCTTGCCGTTGGTCAAAAGATCACCCATTCCTTCCATCACCATCTGAATCTGCATATTCGATCCACTATGCGTGTAATGTCTTCTTCATCATTTGAATGGGGAGAGAGAAATCTCTCCGACAACGCCATCGTGATTGGCCCACACCATCGCAATGATCCCCTGCCACGTTGGCAGAACCCATATCGAAAAATTTAGACATGATGTTTCGTGCATATCAGGCTAGATTAAAGGAAGGACCCAAGATAGCTTAAATGAGTAAGAACTATCCAAGAGTGGATCTAGAAATGGAGAGGACTAAACTTTGCATGAAGATGGTACAATTAGCACAAACTATGTTCGAAGCCTCTTGTTATCTTAATTGGAACAACATGGCAAAACCTGAATTACACTTTTAAGGACTACTGGAGAGGTTAGAATACTTGGTCAATAGCAACGAGAAAAAGAATCTGCATAGGAGTCCGAATGACTTTGAGACCCAAGAAAAGAATGCACCACCCCTGTCTCAAGTACCAAATACAGAAGTTGAAGATAACATGTCTTCCATACATAAATATTCGTATGAATTTCTAAGAGAAATCCAAGAAGAGAAGTGGAGAAAAGAACAAGAAACCCATCCCCCTATTCAAGAAATAGATGACTTAAGACATTCCCTCTATTTATGACGATGTAGAGGAAGAACAACTGAGTGAACACACAGGTTTTGAATCCAATTCTTTGCAAGAATTACCTCAGTTCACAGGACCTTGGGAAGTCTATTAGCATGAGAGCACCCACTATACTAGTGAGGAATGAAGAATCAGTAATCCCTAGAAACACGAAAGTGATAAAGAACACCAAAGTACAGTGTCACCTCACTCTAGAGGAATTGTTAAAGATTAAACGAGAATTGTGGAAGCATGTAGCAAATCAATTCCCAAAGCTTGCTACTACTCCCTCCCGGATAGGATCACACAAGAAGGTACTAGAGATACCCGTAGAAAGAATCAGAGATGTAAGCGAGGGAGAGGAAGGTAACACTTATCTTCCAATAACCCACAAGGGGTACACCACCAAAGCCATCTTAGATTCAGGAGCCGGAGTAGCCATCGCTTTGATTGCTTTATGGAAACATTGGGGTAAGCCAGCATTAAGACCCACCAAGATGAAGCTACAAATGGCTGACGGACATATAGAAAAACCATTAGGCTTACTAGAAGGCATATCTCTCACCACTTGTGGTGTGGAGTTCGAGCATACTTTCACCATTTGTGATTTTGGGAAAAATCATGCTTATGAGATGATTTTAAGACGACCATTCATGCTTCAGTTACAAATCATACAAGATTGGGGAACTAATTCTTTGTACTTGCAACATTTAGGAGTGACTACTAAAGTCAATCTTAAAGACTATTCCCATTGAGATGTATCCCCAATACAATGGAATAACATCCATAAGACACAAGAAGAAACAGAATCACTACGCTCACTGGAATGAGACCCCTCATGGTTGCACGAGGATACTCATCTATGGATATGTAAAGTAGCCAAACAAGAGGAAGAATGGTTAGAATCCAAGACTTTAGGTTTAGATCAACATCCACGAACCCTTCAAGACCCAGCTTATGCACCTATAGTATTTCCAGATGAGGAATTTGAGCCTCACAGTTGGGTAGAAATCTTAGCCACGATGGGCATAGCAGTGAACGAAGAACAATGGACCACTCATTGTGATGAAGACGGGTGACATTTCCATTTTCTTGATTGAACGTGTTGAGGAAGACTTTATCCTAGAAGAATGCACAAAAGAGACCCAAGAACCGGACGAGAGTGATGATGAGGACCTAGAATCCATCATCATGGAACTTTTCTGTTCCACAGAAGACGAATATCTTTATTTTGTAGAAGCTAGAAGCCTTGAGGAAGAAAAGGAAAGTCGAATGGAACAACTTGAGCCATCCATAAGAGATACAAAGAGCAAACAAAAGAAGAGAAAGAAATCACCTAAGACAGAAGAAGAAGAAGAAGAACCACTCATGGAAGTACCGGAGAACTTCAAGAAGTATGAAATAGAAGATAGAAGAATCATGGTACGAATGCCTAAAAGAAAAGCAGATGTTGGAGAGCTATATGATAACCGAGAGAAAACCAAAAAAATCATAGTCACCATAGAAGGAGAAGAAGAAAAATGTACATACATTGGGCATGATTTGACGAATGAAGAAGAAGAAGAGTTAATTGCCCTACTACGTGAATATAGAGATGTGTTCGCTTGGAGTTACAAAGACCTGAAAGGAGTAGACCTAGATATATGCTCCCATAGAATCCCTATGACTCTAGATGCAAAACCTACAAAACAAAAACCATACATGTACAATAATAACTACACTGCTAAGATCAAAAGAAGAAATAGATCGTTTGATAGAAGCAGGATTCATTTACGAAATTGAGCATACTGAATGGGTGTCCCCTATTGTGGTTGTGCCCAAGAAAAATGGAAAATTGTGTGTGTGTATTAACCTTAAAAAAGTTAATGCCGCCATGATTAGAGACAGTTATCCTCTTCCTATCACGGAACATTTATTGGAAAGAGTTGCGGGCAAGGAAGTTTATAGCTTTCTTGATGGTTTCTCAGGCTATAATCAAGTAGCCATCGCTCCAAAAGATCAACACAAGACGTCTTTTGCCACAGAATGGGGCATATTTGCATTTTTTGTAATGCCATTTGGGCTAACAAATGCACCGCCACTTTCGAGCGACTTATGTGTCATGTTTTTAAGGAATTTTTACGCAATAATTTGGAAGTTTATGTCGATGATATATGTACATATTTGAATACGAGGCAGACTCATATCCCATAACTAAGGCAAGGATTTGACAAATGTCAAGAATATCAGGTTTGTTTGAACCCAAAAAAATGCATTTTCATGGTCCGACAAGGCAAAATTCTAGGACACATTGTGTCAAAGAACGGAATCTCTACAAATGAAGATAAAGTGAAAGTAATTGCCGACCTACCTAAACCAAGTAATGTAAAAGAGGTATATGCATTTATGGGTCATTGTGGTTATTACAGATGATTCATACACATGTATGCAATTATGGCCAAGCCTTTGTACTCTCTTTTGACCAAGTTTGAATGGACAGATGAGTGTGAAAATTCATTCAATGAACTTAAACAATGTTTGTGCTCAGCATCAGTATTAACAACCCCAGATTGGAGCAAGCCATTCCATGTACATGTGGATGCATCCAACTATGCCATAGGATGTGTATTGGCACAACCCACAAATGAAGGTAATATAGATCTCCTTATAGCGTACACAAGCAGACAGTTGAATGTAGTAGAAAGAAATTACACCACTATAGAACGAGAAGGATTAGGAATGATCTATGCAGTAAAGAAATTCAGGCATTATTTGTTGGCAAATAAGTTCAAATTCTTCACGGATCATCAAGCATTATTGTACTTAGTCAATAAGCCATGTAACACAAGACGACTGATACATTGGTTTCTATTACTCATGGAGTATGACTTTGAAGTAGTAGTCAGGAAAGGAAAGACCCATCTCAAAGCTGACCACCTCTCAAGACTAACCACAGAAGAAGCTCCTCAATGAATAGCTGATGAATTACACGATGCATATTTGTTTAACCTTGAGATAGTACCAGAATGGGCTAAGCCTATTGTCCCTATTCTCACATATGGACCCAAGAATCCTAGGATAAGTATCCAAGAAGGAGAAATCACCAAGTCACAAAGATATCAAATAATAGCAAGAAGTATATATAAACAAGATATCAAAAGATGCTTGCTTGTTGTGTAGATGAATTAGAACATGCAAATTGGTTGTTCGTTGGGATAATAGAGATGCCCAGGCACATGCATTGATAACTTTGTCTGTCAAACGTGCCATTATTCCTCACATTCGCTCTTGCAGAAGAGCTAAGGATGCTTGGGATACACTTACCACATTGTACCAAGCTAGGAATGAGGCTTGTGTTGCTTACCTCCGAAAACAGTTGGAGAGTGAGCACATGAATGAAGGTGATTCTATGGACAGTTTCGTAACGAAGATCAAAGACTTGAAGGAACAGTTGATTTCTGCTGATGAGGTTATACCAGATAGCTCACTTGTGCAGACCGTTCTGAATGGTCTTCCTGATTCATATCAAAGTTTTGCTTCTACTCTTCGGTTGATGATGAAAGGCAGTCCAAATGCCTTATCATTTGAGGAGTTAGTCTCTGTTCTGTTGCAGGAAGATCAGTGCAGTCAGAACAGGTCCATTATGCGAGTTGCAGATCAAGCTTTCCTAGCTAGTCAAAAGGGCAAAGGAAAATGGAGCTCTTCAACTAGTAAGTAGAAATCTACTAATTCTGCATATTTGAAGAAGGAAGATAAACATGAGAAGAAATCAGAAAAGCAGAAATTGTTTTGTAAGTACTATAAAGGGAATGATCATATCATAAAGAACTATCCAAAACTGGCTACTTAAGAGGCAAAGAAGAAAGAGGCTGGAATGGTTGTTGCAGAGGCCTCTACACAAAAAACAGAGTCTGCTAATCTTGTGCAGGAAGAAGAATGGGCGTTTACTATTGTCTGCAGTTTTGACCCATCTTCTCATGAGCAGTGCATGTCTGCAGTAGACTCAGATGTTTGCCAGTATTTTGACAGTGGGGCAACCAAACATATTACCTCGCAGCGTAGTTTCTTCTCTTCACTCAAGCCTGTCCCTACAGGGAATACTGTTACATGCGCCAACAACTCCTCTTATCCTGTTATGGGAGTTTGTAAGATCATTTTGACTATTGTTGATGGTAGTTCTTTCACTTTGTCAGATGCTTTATTTGTGCCAGGGATCAAGAAGAACCTGTTATCAGTTTCTGCATTAGCCAAGATTGGCTTGGTTGTGAAATTTGTTGATGACAGGTGTACAGTTCATGATCTGTCAAATGGCGATGTGATTATTGCTTCTGGTATTTTATGTCGTGGGCTGTATAAGCTCATAGACTATGAAAGATCTGTAAATGATTTAGCATGTGTAGTAAATTATTCTCAAGCTATATCAGATGCAAAGCTTTGGCATGCATGCTTTGGTCATGTGAATTTTACTAGTTTGCTATGCCTGCAGAAATCTGAAATGGTGTCCTCTTTGCCCAAACTTGAGGCACCTAGAAAACATGTTTGTGAAGGCTGTATTTTGGGCAAAATGTAGCATTCGTCCTTTCCAAAAGATGGTTCAGTTCGGGCTACTCAGAAATTGCAGCTTGTACATAGTGATGTCTATGGTCCTATGCAGACACCTTCTTTTGGGAATTATATTTACTTCGTGACTTTCATCGATGATTTTTCGAGGCATGCATGGGTATATCCATTGAAGGCAAAGTCTGAAGCGTTCATGTGCTTCAAATATTTTTTGGTTTTGGCTGAAAATCTGTCAACACGTAAAATGGGCACCCTCCGTTCTAATCGAGGGGAGGAATATATGGCTGAACGTGGGATAAAACACATTCTAGCTGAACATGGGATAAAACACCAGTGGGATAAACGTGGGATAAAACACCAGTGTACAGTGCCACATACACCTCAACAGAATGGAGTTGTTGAATGAAAGAACGTGGGATAAAACACCAGTGTACAATGTTGTATACACCTCTGGCATTTCTGGCTGAACGTGGGATAAGACACCAGTGAACAGTGTCGTATACACCTCAACAGAATGGAGTTGCTGAACGAAAGAACAGGTCACTCATGGAGATGGCGAGGTGTATGGTCAAGAGTCAAGCTTTACCACATAGTTTCTGACTTGAGGCTGTCATGTGTGCAGCATATGTATTGAACAGGTGTCCCACTAAAGTGTTGTAGTCTATCACTCTGTTTGTTGTTACCCTTTGGAGTTGTCCTCTCCAATCATTTTAGCATAAAGGATCAACTACACATCTTTACATTGTCAATCCGGAAAGTATACAAAGACCACAGCCCCTTCTACTTAATGGAATCCAAGAACAAGAGTTAAATGACTGTTTTTCTAATAAATTATGAAGATGAAGAGAAATATCTAGGGTTTTGATTATCTTGAGCTATACAATAGCATTTTCAATTATCTTGGTGCCTAAAGTGTGCCATTTTCTCAACAGAACGCAATTATGAAGTCAAATCTCAAAAACAATACCTGTATCACACAGATGAGACAATCGTGATTCTGGGAAAACTGAGGATTTCCATTTCTAGCTTTGTTCTTCTGCACTTTCTTACTCAATACACTAAGAATCACCTCTCTTCATACACATTACTCAGAAATACACAATTGAAGCTCACAAATTCCATGGATTACACAAAGAATAGACTCAACAAATCTAAAGAAAGTACATGAAAGAGAGAAACACGATTTTCTGCAGGAGAGCTCTTCTCGTTACTTGGATAGCAAAAATAATACAACCAAACCTCTCAAAATAGAGGAAATTATCTTTTATACATTTTCAAGTGTCCCTTTTCACACTTGAATTTTGTTCCTTTTCCCTTCTAATCTAAAAATATGCTATCAAAGAGCTTCCAAAAATTCTAGAAAAAATACATATGATTCTAATTTACATGAGGAAGACTCTTCCTCATTTTTACATCATTTGCATAAATATTTCTACAATTTTTTGACATTTTACAAATATTTCCCTTCAAAAAATACTTCTTCTAACATTCTTCCCCTCCTAGACTTTTTGGCTCCTGACAAAAAATATTCTTGCTGATAAATAGTGAGAGCTTCCTTCACTTCTTTTTCCTTTGATAAACCTGTGATAATAGATAATGACTTTTTCTTTCTATAATGTTCAAGTTATTCACCATCTCAAATAGAGCTTTCCTCCATTGTACGGTTGCCTCTGGTTTGTCTATTACATCTTTCTTCAGATATTATGTGTATGCTGCTTCATAGGCTATGAGTCTAGACTTTGTGACTACTGATAGATTTCCAAAAATTTCTGATTCTCTTTCAAAAAATCCATAATCAAAAGCATCCTCAAAAATCTGAAGATAGTGGCTACCCAAAAATATTGTTCTACTATAATAGGCCATTAAGCAAATTCTGTCTGGGGTTTCACTTAGATCAAAAAGTAAGGCATCAGTTAGTGAATTGAAACCAATGTAGTTGAGGATTCTAACATCTTTATCTGTAAATGTTTCTATACATGCCAGTATGAGTTGCATTACTCTGATTAGTAATATACAAGCTGGATCATTGACATCTTTATATGTAGATATGACATACTATATTTCTTTGTTGGCCATGTTCTTGCTTTAGGTCCTGCTACCTTTGGAAAGTTCAGCCATTTTGTTGGGATCTACCCTACATTTCTTCTTTCCCAGAACACTGTCCATTCTCTTCTCCTTGCTACTGGGGAATAGGCTGGATTGATCTTTAGCTGAATTGGTGCCTCTTTCCATATTTTCCTGCATTCTTTGTTGGCATCTAACCACTTGTTCCTCCATTTAGGGTTGGCCCTTTCAAATAATTCCTTAGTGACATGGATATCCTCTTCATATTCCAAATACTTGTTTGATGATAATCCTACCCTTGCAAGCTGGTAATTTTTAATACTTTCAATAATCATACAAAAAGGTATACCTAGACCATCTGCTGCCCAATGGTGTTGGTCTGGGTTTATTCCTTTGTTGAGAGCAAAATTCACAATTTGTTCTTCATACTCATTATGCATTTTTCTGATAAATTCCATTCTTGATTATCTGTCAGTTAAAAGCTTTTGAACAAACTCATCTAAATATTCTTCATCAGCTGTTTTGTTTTCTTGTTCATCAAAGTGTTGAGTTCTGTTATCTTATCCCCCTTCATATTCTTATACTTGTGTAGTCACCACCTGCTCTTCAACTTGTCTTTGTGGATTTTCCAATTTTTTTTGTAGCTCCTCCACCACCAACATTAAGCTTCTATTCTGAGATGTACATAACTCTCTTCCTGATTTCCACTCACGTCTTTCCTTTTCTATACTCAATTGCCATTCACTTCTTTATTTTGCTATATCCATATGTAATTTATTATATCCTCTCATGAAGCTGGCAGCATGTACACTGGCTTGCTTTTCCAACTCCTTGGCTTCCTTCAGTTCTGCTTATAGTCTTAGAATTTCTTTGTTCGATTCCTCCCTCTCATCCTGTGATACTTGTGCAATCTTACTTTCTTCCTTCATTTGGCCTTCTTCCATCAATAACCTGTTTATTTCTTCATTTGCTTTGACCATAATCTGATATGAGCTTTGAAGTGTTCTGTATCTCCCTTCTATTTTCTTCAGCTCCCTTTCCATTTTGCTGTTATGTTCCATCTGTTTTGCACATTTGTCTTCAAGAAATTGAATTTTGTTTTGTTGTTTAACCTCCAGTTCTTCTAATGAGATTATTCTTTTGGACAAATCCTCATTTTTTTCCTAGACAATCCTCAACTGCTCCTCTAATTGTTCTTTTTCTTTCTTTTGCTAATTAATGATTCTACTACCTTTCACAAACTCTGATTCAGCCACCATTCCTGATATAATCATGTTTCTACTAGATGGTCTGAAGTGCTCTATATTGCTCATGATAATCTTACAAGCAGACTTGATATCCTTGGGTATCCTTTCTAACCCAGCTTCTAACTCCACTTGCTTTACCTCTATCTGCTTTTCTTCTTTGCAGTTATTTTCTTCTTCATCCTCTTCCTCATATTCTATGACCTGATTCTCCTGCTCTTCAAAGCCCTTTTCTGCTTCCTTTTCTTCTTTGTCTGCAACATCTTCCTCATACTCTAGTGTCTGATCCTCTTCCTTCTCATGATCTAATATTTCTTTCATTATCTCTATCTCGTCTGCCTTCTTTTTCTCCATTTCTTGTTGGTTCTCTTCATTGACCTGTTCTTCCTCTTTCTGTACTTTGTTATCCTGAGTTGAGGTTGAATCAATCTCCACTGAGAATTTTACCTGATCATTCATTTGCTGCTCCTTTTGTCCCTCCTCTTGCTCATCTATATCCATAAGATCTAATGTGTCTTCTTTTTCCTGATCTTCTGTAGTTGTGAATTCCTCATTATGATTTAAATCATAAAGTATGTCTTCTATACTTTGGTTTATTTCTTTTTCTATATTTCCTTCTTTACCCTCTTTGAAATCCATCTTTTTTAGTACTTCCTCAGTTTGACCTTTATCTTCTTCTTTGTGCACTGAGCTGCATCTCTGAGCTTCCTTTTCTACTGCTAGTTTTTCCTCAACCTCATTTAATTTGAAATAGGTTTGCTAAGATGGTTTTGTCCATATTGTTTTAAACCCTGTGTCCACTAATCCACAATTGAACTCTTTCCTTGCTTCAACCTCTTCTTCCATCATTACTGCTTTTCCTTTTAGTATCCTTTTTTCTTCTCCAGGACTAACCTGTTTTGCTGCTTCTTCATGGACCTGTACTCCTTGTGACTTTTGACTCACATCTTCTGATGTTTTGCTTTTTTCAGAGACTTGTACTGTCACTATTGGAGTGCTAGGTACTGAGAAATTTAAACTTTTCAAAAGAAAGTTTTCAATGTCACTATCCAAATCTGAAGAGAACTGTGAGGAACCAGCTATCCCACTGGCTATCCCTGATTTGTCCATTCTTTGCTCTTCTAATACAATGGATTCCTCCTCCTTGTTTTCTTCTACTAACAATTTTTCTGTCTCCTTCCTTTGTGCTTGTTCAACTGCTTTTCCCTTACTCTTCTTGGTCAGCTTCCTTTTCTGCACAGGTTTCTTCCGAACCTTCTTCTTCACTACTACTGTGGTTCTAGTTTCAGGAGGACCTTGTAACTCCTTGAAATAAGCCAACAGTTCTACTTCCTTTTTGACAAAAACCTCTTCAGATTCTGCAGCCATCATCTGATGATCATGTAACTCTTCATAGTGTTCCACTTCTTCTTGTATCCAGTCAATTGCTTTACATGAATAGTCTTCCAACATTTTCTGATATTGGGCTTCATAGATTGCCCTCTTATTGTTTCCTTGAGTCAAATAAGTATACAATTGTTCCTTACTTGCTTGAGGTGGATGAGGTTCCTTTGAAGACTGTACCTCCTTTTGAGCAGCTTCATGTTCTTCTTTTGTTACTTCTTCTTGTTCCAATTCTACCTTCCTAGGTCCAACCTTCTCTTCTTTAATGGAATAACTTCTTTTGAGACCCCTTTTCTTTTCATTTTTGCTCCCTTCATGCTTGTTTGGGCTTCTGTCTCTCTTATGTACATCATTTTAGAAGGACTTTTAATCCCTGACATCAAACTTCTGAAGTATTGAGCTTCTGGAGCCAACTTTAATTGATCCTCCATTCCTAAAACATGATATATAATCCTTGTCAAGAATTGTGCTCCATTCATGAACTTTCTTTGCTCCTAATGTTTGGTTGCTTCCTTCAATTGATCATGGATGTATGGCGTTACATCCATTACTCCAAATGGCTTGGTTTTGTCCTTATTATTGAACATGATCAATGTCACTGGTTTGTGTGGCATGGTGTATCTAGGCAGTTTTGGAAAATAGAAATATTGAAGGAACATTCTGATAGCATATTCTTCATTCTCTTTTCCTTTGAAATCAGCAAATTTGGAATATCCTGCATAGGTTGCTTTATTCTTCTTGACAAAACTGTTACCCAGCTTAGTTCCCATGGAATAGAACTGAAGGGCTGCCCTGATATGCTATGCTTTTATAGTAATATTCACTTCTTTGTTTTCCTTGTCCTTGATTGAACACCTGAAATATGCATCATTGCCCTTTCCAACTTCCAGCAGATTGTTCATAACCTGGGATACTCTCTCAAAATCAATAAAAAACAAAGGTTCATCCAACAGTATGTGTAATCCCACTGATTTCCATCTTTTATAATTGACTGCAATTTTTTGAAATTTGTAAAATTCCTGGCACAACATGGTATACTTGTGACCTCCAACTCCTACTGTGAAAATGTGCTGACCAATGATACTAAGGGTTTCCTTTAGTTCCTTGACTTCTTCTCTGCTTTTGGAATTTCCTGTTCCTCATCAAACTCCAGCTCCACCTATTCCACTGTTGCTTCACTGTCTAAGAACCAATGTCCTCTAGACAAAGTTACTGAGTCTGCTTTGAAATCATGAATTGGCAGTTCCTTTGGATTCACCATTCTGGAGAAAGTATAACAACACAAAAAAGAAAACTCCACCCACATGAGTCACAAGAAACATAAATAAAATCACATTTGTCTTGAGATGTAAATGAAAAAGAATGAAAATAAAATCTGAGATGAATCCTGACTTCCTTATTTGTATCACAGATATAACTCAATTGAAGTGATCATCACATGTGTAGCAAGATGTCTAGTGCTCTTTTCCCTTTTGAAAGCTCTTTTTTTTTATATATATATTTTTAATAATAAAAAGAAAAAAATGAAAAAAGAAAAAATGAATGAAAAATAAAAACCTGCTAAATTACAACCTATATCTTGCTTGTGCTATATAACTTATATATTCAAAAGAATTACCAAAGAATTGATATATTTTCTCTTTTTTTTTTCCTCTTTTGTTTTTTTCTTCTTTTTTTCTCTTTTTCTTTTTTTTATAATAATAATTTTTTCTTCTTTTTTTTAATAATAATAATTTCCTCCACTTCTCTCTCTTCCCCTCCTATTTCTTTTCTTAGAAAGAGGATGAGGTAGAGTTAATGGAAATAATTTCCAAGATGTCATAATTTCCTTCTGGTAAAATTTTGAATTCTTTATCAAGAATCCCATGTGTGCATCAGATGACCATTTTGCCTTTTCCTTCATCTGAAACTCTTCATACTTTTGAGATATTTTAGTATCTTCATACTTGTTTTCTTCCATTGAATCAGATCTGATTTTTTTACCCAATAATACTTGATTCCTGTTGACTTTGTTCTAGGAATAAAACAATCTTCTTTTGATAAACTGTACTTGGAAGTTTTTGGCTTCCATATCCATTTAGTTCTGGAAAATTGTTTTGATGAGCAGTGCTTGCATGTATTTTGTTTCCACATTCTTCCTGTCTTGATGCCTAGATGCTTCTGACCATTCCATACTTGCCACCTTTCTTCTGTCTTTTCAACACCTTTTGTTTCTTCAATTTTCTCCTGTTTTTTATTGAAGTAAATTTGGTCATGAAGAGGTGGTGTTTTGTGATTTCTTTGTAGCTTCTAGTGAAAAAGTAAATCCCTCCAATTCTGAGTCATAGATATCCTGTTGATTTTCCTGTTCTTCATCACTCAATAAAAACATTAAAAACCTTTTGTCATTTAATGTCAATTTAGGCTTCATATTTTCACTCTGTATTATCTATCCTTCTAAGGTTTTGATAAATGTTTTACTTTCAATCCTTTTTAAGTTGAACTTATCCAACAAAACTGAACTGATCAAATTTACTTGTGCACCTGAATCTATCAAAATCTTGATTTTCTCATCATGAAAATTCATTGTTAAACAGGCAAATGCTCTCTTACTCTTAAAGGACTTCTCTAAGCTCCTTGATTTTCCTTATCCTTTCCTTTGCCTCCTGTTGAGCCTCATTCCTAATTTTTTCCTCTTCTTTCTTCCTGTTTTGAGCTTGATGTATTCTTCTCCATTAAGAAACAGTTAATGGAAGATCATACCTTTTTACTCTACATCCACTTATGAAGTTTGGCATGATTTCTCCATCTATATTAGCTAATTGGATAGCTCCACTGTTACTTATTTGATTGAAAATATAAGGCCCATGTTCTTTTTTATGAAATTTCTTCTGATGTTCTTTCACTGTGTATGCCAAAACTAGATCTCCTTCTTGTAAGTCCTTTTCTTTAATATGAACATCATGATAAGCTTTTTGCCTTCTCTTGTCTGCATATATGCTCATGATTGCTTGAAGTCTAGAAGCTCCCAGTTTTTCCAATTCCACCACTCTCTCAGATAATTCATGTCCAGTCCACTTGTACTGACTCCCCACCTTTAGTGTAGGAATAAGGAATTCAAAAGGCAGAACTGCATTTTGTCCATATACCAAATTAAATGGTGTGGTTCCAAGTGCAGTTTTGTAAGCGACTCTATAAGCCCATAAGACATGATTAAGTTGCAAATCCCAATCATTCCTATTTGTGTTTACCAATTTCGACAATACAGTGCAAAGTACTTTATTAGTACTTTTTGCTAATCCATTGGCTTGTGGGTGATATGGGGCTGACTTTCTATGATTGATCATGAAATATTCACTTAAGTTTTCTATTATCTGGTTCAAAAAATGCACTTACCAATTCAATTGGTAATCCAAATTTGGTGATAATATTTTCATAAAGAAATCTTGTAGTGGTCTGAGCATCATTCCTTTTTGTAGCCTTGGCTTCTGCCCATTTAGTCAGGTAATTTGTGGCTACTAGTCTATATTCAGCATGGGATTGTTTTGTTGGAGGATGTATGGGTCCAATGAAATCCAACCCCCATTTACTAAATGCTCTTGTTGAAAACAGTGGTACTAATGGCATATTGTCTCTTTTATTTGGTTGACTCACTCTTTGACAAATTTCACATCTTTTCACATATGTTCTTGCATCAGGAAATAGAGTTGGCCACCAAAAACCAAAATATAATATGAGTTTAGTAGTCCTTTCACTTGAAAAATGTCCTCCTGCCACTCCAGAATGTGCCATCTCTAACATTTCCATATATTTATTTTCAGGAACACAGGTTCTTAAATATCCATCCATCCCTTTCTTGTACAATTGATCTCCAATCAGTTGATACTCTTCAGAAGTCATTTGTAGATTCTTTGAGTCTACACTAGCTCTTCCTGGCTTTCCTTTCTTGTTTCTTTTCAACTCCTCAATTATGTTTGCACTCCAATCTGGATTTTTCTGAAACCAATATAAAGTTATAATTTCAGAATTTTGCAAGGATTGGCACCCAGCAGTTGGAAATATACTTTTTGACATCTTGAATCTTATTAGGCCAATGTACTCCCATCCTATTGAGATTATTTAGGGTGACTATCATGGAAGCATGAATACAGGGATTCCAATAATGAGCTCTTCTTAAATACTCCTGTTGCTCCTCTTCTGGAGTACAATATTCCAATATGCCTATTTGATTGAGATGATACAAATGTCCAGCTAGTAGCACAAAATTCCTACTTTGTAATACCAGATCTGTGTTATTTTCAAATGTTCTGCATGGTCCCATGGTTAGCAAAGGTACTAAAGTCATGGCCCATTCTGGAATACTTTCTATTTTGAACAGGTATGCATATGGCAAGTCATCATCTAAAGGTGAACTTGGCTCCTTGGTTTGGATTATGGACAAATGGTCTGCTCTCAAATGAGTTTTTCCTTGTCTGACCACTACCTCAAACTCAAATTCCATCAGTAGGAGAAACCATCTGACTATCCTACCTGTATGACATGGTTTGTTTACTAAGTAGAGTAAAGCTTGGTGATCCACAAAGAATTTAAACTTGTTGGCTAAAAGATAATGTCTATATTTTTTCACAGCAAATATCATTCCCAAACCTTCCCTCTCAGTGGTTGTATAATTTTTTTCTGCTGAATTCAATTGCCTACTAGCATAAGCAATTGGAAAGTCTAATTTGCTCCCTTCTATTGGTTGTGCTAACACACATCCTAAAGCATAATTTGAAGCATCCACATGGACATGAAAATTTTTATCCCACCATGGGGTTTTCAGAATTGGTGTTGTTACCAAACAAGTTTTTAAAGTCTCAAAAGCTTGGTCACATTCTTTGGTCCACTCAAATTTTGTGATCAAAGCATACAAAGGTTTTGCAATGTCTGCAAACTTGTGTACAAATTTTCGATAATACCCGCAATGTCCCATGAAAGTTTGAAGTTCCTTCACATTTTTTGGTCTTGGAAGTTCCACTATAGCCTTAATTTTTCTTTCATCAGTTGAAATTCCATTTCTGGAAAGTAAATGACCCAACATTCTCCCTTGCCTCAGAAAGAACACACATTTCTCTGGATTTAGACATACTCCGTATGTTCTACATTTTTTGAATATATTTTCCAGATCCTTTAAATGATCTTGTCTTTTTAATGAAAAAGTGCAAAGATCATCCACATAAATTTCCATTATATTTCTAAGGAATTCTTTGAATATGTGACACATCAGTCTTTGAAAAGTTGCTGGGGCATTAGTTAGACCAAAGGGCATAACCCTAAAGGCATAGATTCCCCATTCTGTGGAAAAGGTTGTTTTATGTTGGTCTTCCAAAGCTATGGGTACCTGATTGTATCCTGAAAAACCATCCAAAAAGCTATAGACCTCTTTACCTGCAACTCTTTCCAAAAGATGGTCTGTTATGGGTAATGGATAGCTATCCCTTATAGTTGCAGCATTAACTTTTTTCAAGTTAATACATACCCTGAGTTTACCATTCTTTTTTGGTACCACAACTATAGGAGATATCCACTCTGTATACTCAATCTCATAGATGAAATTGGCAGCCAGTAGCTTGTCAATTTCTTCCTTTATCTTAGCATAGTATTTGTCATTAAATGTATAGTGTCTTTGTTTGCTAGGTTTTGCATCAGGAGTAATAGGAATTTTATGCTCACATATTTTAGGGTCAATTCCTTTCAAATCCTTGTAACTGTAAGCAACCACATCCCTATAGCTTCTAGCCAAATTCCTCAATGCTTCCTCCTCTTGATTTGTCATGTCATCAGCTATGACAATATGTCTTTCTTCCCCCTTTTCTTGAGTGATCATCACCTTCTTTGTTTGTTCCTCATTGCCATATGCCTCCCCCTTTTTCCTTTCTCTTTTTGGTTTCATTTTTAGAAGTAATCTGTCTTCCACTTCATAGGTCTTGAAATTTGAAGGTACATCAAACTGTTGATCTTTGTTTGTTATTTTTTTATCTTTTTCTACTTCTTGATCTTTTTCTATTTCCTTGTGTTTGTTTTTTCTATATTTTCCTGAGATTTTGTCTTTTATAGCATCTGTAGCTTCTACTTCTTCCAGATATCGTGTTTTTCCATTTTTTAATATTATTCCTTCCTCCTGGTCTTCCTCAGTTTCTGACACCCCTATCATTTGTATTCCTATGTGGAAGATATCATATCCTTCTTCATTTTGGAATTTTACCCCCACATACTCATCATTAGCTAGATCCATGGTGGTCAAAATCTGATTCCAACCATAAGGCTCAAATTCTTCATTTTTAAATTCTTGTGGTATGTAGCTTTCATCTTGTGATTTCCTTTCTCCTTGACAATCTCCTTTTCTTAACATCCTTTTTTTGTCTGTGTGTTTCCTTATCATATTACATTTCCAAATTGATGATTCTGTCTCATTCTGATCTTCACTCCCTGATTCTTCCTAGGATAATTCCATATGAAGTGAATTGTGGGAATTCAACTATGGCAAAAGTATGCTCTATCTCTATTCCACATATTTCTACAATCACTTGTTCCCATATTCCTAGGGGTTTTTCTATGTGTCCATCTGCAAGTTGTAATCTCATTTTAGTGGGTATTAACTCATTTTTTCCCCATTTTTCCCAAGTTTTTTTAGTCATGATAGCCACTCCTGATCCACTGTCTAATATAGCTTTTGCATGATTTTCACCAAATTGTATTTTCAGAGTTGAGTTTCCTTCTTCACCTTCACAATATCCTCCTATTTTATTAATAGGTATGTACAACAATTCTTCCAATTCTTGTTGTTGTGGTTCTAGGTTCTTTGACTTTGTTTCCCACTTTTTCATGTTGTGTTGTAAATGAGGATTTTGTTTTACTATCTCCTCCAGTGTTTGTCTATATTGATTTGGAAGGTTATTTGTGAATTATCTTCCTGATCAATAGTTTTCCTCGTTTCAGTTGCACTTGCTCCTTCAACTATTGTTTGATAATTATCTGCTTCCCCCATTTTGAGTTGTGCTTCTTGTATGATTTGTTTACATCTTTGCATCCTTTCATCCTCTAAATCTGGCATAGGATATGCCATCACATGATCTGTAGGATTTGGTCCATCTTGAATTCTTCCTTTGTATGCTCTTATCAGAGTCTCTAGACTTTGTGAATTTTTTGTCTCTTCCTGAGTCTGTGTGTTTTGTGATTGGCTATTGTTTGTCTGTTCCATAGTCTCTTCTTCCATATTTTTACCCACTCTCATTTTTCTTTCCCATCTTCCTTTTTGTCTGTTTTTCTTTTCTTTTGGAAATGGAATTTTCTTATGTTCCTGTGTATGTGTCTCCTTTGTTATTTCTTGTTGTTTAACTTGTGCTCTTGTTATAGCATTTACAGTTACTTGATCATGGTCACTCAATTCTTCTTGCTCCATTATGTTAAATGTTTTTAATGGTATGTTACTAGATGTGTTCTATTGTTTTTGAGGGTTTCTTGGACAATCCTTTATTAAGTGTTCCCTACCACAATCCTTGCAATAGGCTCCTTCTATTCTTAGTGTAGGAGGTTGTGGACAGTCTCTAATGAAATGTTCTCCCCCACAGCTATAACAACTTATCTTTTGACTCCCTTTGAATTGAGGTTTTTGATTGGACATGTAATTATTAGTTATGTACATGAATGTGGTTGTGTCCATTTCAATTCTCCCATTTCCCAAGTCCAAAGCTTGCAGTTCTGGTTCTCTTTGTTCATATCCTTCCCAATCTTCCTGATATCCCTCATTCCAATGATAATCTTCTTTGTAAGATGATCTAAATCTTGAGCTTTCTTCTTCTATTGGTGTGTGTTTTACTGGTACCACATTTTTTGGTAATGGTGGTTGTTGTCCAAGTACAGGTCTTGGTTGCTCAACAAATCCAGAATCTCTTTGTAAGTTGTGTTGGTTTACATATTCTCTTTCTTTAATGGGTTGTTTATTGTAGAAGCACTCTTCTCTGGTATGGTTTGTCCATTTTCTTTCTAAAGTACAATATTTGAGTGTTTTTCTATCTTGCAAATGTTGTGGTTTTTGATAAGGAAATTGTTGAACCAAATGATTTTCTCCACAGTTATAGCATTTCTTATTTGTTGCTATCCTGGTGTTTACTAAATTTGTCTTAGTGCTAACTTCTAGGGCTTTAGCAATGGCTTGTGCTAATTCTTCTGCTGGTGGGATTTTATCCTCATCTGTTCTAGGTTGATCAAATGCTAATAGATCTTGTCCTCTGTTATCCTCCAAGTCTATTGCCTCTTTCACACATGCTCCTAGGTCAGGACATCTCCTATAATACACCAAGGTTCTTAATTGTGCACTTCTCAATCCTTCTATGAATAGAGATACTTGCCTTGCCATGGATGGTACCTCCTCTCTTGGACATCTATCAATGTATTTCTTGAATCTCCTAGCTGCCTCTCTGACATTTTCATCTTTTTGTTGTTTAAAACTATGTATTAGCATAGCTGTACTATGTTTTATTCCAGTTTTTGAGAATTCCCCTATGAAGGCTTCAAGGAAAGATTCAATATCTAGATACATTTCCTTTCTCAATGGAATGAACCAAGATAGTGCAGGTCCAGTTAGGGTTAGACCAAATGCTACACATTGTACTTTGTAATCCTCTACTTCTTTTGCCCTAATTAATTGTCTGAATTCTGCAGCATGGGCATGAGGATCAGAATATCCTTCATATTGGTTCTTCATGCATTTTGCTACTTGATAGGGCCTAAGCATTCTTCCCTGATTTTGCCACTGATGTCTCCTTCTGATTGGAAATTCATTAATTCCTTCTGCTTCTCTATCAAAAGGATTTGGGGAAATGTGTACTCTCCTACCTTGTTGTTGTTCAATATTAATGTGAGTTTCATTTTGTCTTGGCAAATCTGGTTGCCCTAGGTTTTGTTCCCAAGGTCTCTTGTCTGCACACTGCCCTAAATCATTAGAGTTTTCTGGATCCAGTGAGAAGATGTATACACATCCCTATCTATCCTCATATCTACCATCCTTAAATTGTGCTACTGGTGTTATATTTAAGGGAACTTCTAAGTTTCTCAACCTAATGAGAAACTTATGCATCCCATCATGATACACATAGGTTCCAAACCTATTTGTATACATATACTTGAGAATATTTCTATAAGCACTAGTGTCAGAATGTTCATTGGTTTCATTTAGGTTTTCCATGTTATTTTCCTGCCCTAAATCTTTTTCTTGTAAATTCCCTGCCACTGGTTCTATCTCCTTCCTTTTTAATTCTTGTTTATCAAGTGTGAACAATTTATTACCAAATCTCAGAATCATCCAACTAATTCACGATTCTGTGAAGAGAATCGTGTTTTCCACGATCCTATGAATAAAATCGTCTTTTCTACGATCTTGAGAAAATTCTAGATTTTCTCACTATTCTATGAAAAAGAATTTTATTTTTCACAATTCTTTGGATATTCTAAATTTTCCACAATTATGTCGTTACAAATCGTGTTTTTCACGATTCTGTGAATGGAATCGTGTTTTTTTCACGATTCTGTGGATAGAATCGTGTTCCTCATGATTCTGTGGATAGAATCGTGTTCTTCACGATTCTGTGAAGATAATCCTGATTTCCACGATCCTGTGAATAAAATCATCTTTTCTACGATCTTGAGAAAATTCTAGATTTTCTCACTATTCTGTAAAAAAGAATTGTATTTTTCACAATTCCTTGGATATTCTAAAATTTCCACGATCATGTGGTTACAAATCGTGTTTTTCACGATTTTGTGAATGGAATTGTGTTTTTTTCACGATTTTGTGGATAGAATCGTGTTCCTCACGATTCTGTGGATAGAATCATGTTCTTCACGATTCTGTGAAGACAATCGTGATTTCCACGATCCTGTGAAGGAAGTCGTGTCTGGTTGTTCTCAGAATCGCGATTTTGAGCAGATTCTTATAATTTTTTGGTTTTTGATTTTTTAAGTTCTTTTTTCTCTATTAGAAGCGCCTTATTAAAATACTAACATGCAATAAAAGATTTTTGTCAAAACCAGGATTTTTCTTCCAAAAAGTTCAAAAAATCAGAAAGTTGCGATTCCGTGTTTTCTAACAATTTTTGTATTTTCTTGTGCTTTTACCAAAATATTAACTTGAAATTATACAAAAACTTATTATAAGCCACTTACCTTGCTGCCTAATCAAGTAATGTCCAAAAAGCTTGTTGTTGCAGAAGATCGCGACTCTGTTCAGCTTCTCTCACTCTCTCTTTCACTCAAATGAACATTTTTCTGAGTTTTCAGGCTTTTATAGACTTCAGACAATCACAATTGTGTGTGATTTTTACAAAATTTTAACTTTCCACTGTATGATTCTTGTCCCTTAGCAATTTTGTGGTTTTAATTCACCATTCCTATCCTTTCCAACAAAATTGGCTCTCTTTATCCTACTGATGAAAATCGCGATTCGGTACCCAATTCTCCAATCTACTCATTTGATGCTCAATTCTTACTGAAATTTTGAAATTTTGATTTCCTTTACTCATGCAACTTATGACACCTCTTAAAATCACTTACCTCTGAACCCAATAGTGCAACTAAGTGAAATTCTTTATCTTACAAAAAATCGCGATCCTGTGAAGAGAATCGTGTTTTTCTCTGAACTTCCAGCTTTTGCACTTTTTGACTTTTCTTTCCACCTAGTCTTCTTCAATGTTCTTCACCAACTCCAGATCACTTGTCACCTGCAATTATGCACCATCAAACTTATTCAAAGAGATTTTTGAAAAATTTAAACAACAACTTTTACTCTAACATTTTTTTTGCCTTTCAATTTCCATATTTTTTTTCACTTTTCCCCTTCCACTTTCAAACAACAATCCTCCTGTCCAACTCTCTAAGAAAAAAAAAGAAATTTGTTTGAATTTTTAATGAATTTTATGATTTTTTTTGGTATTTTGCCCTAAATCAAGGTAAACACTTCACTTAGGGTTTTCTTGTTTCAAGATCCATTGATCTTTTGTTTCATGATTGGTTATACTCTTCTATGCTTGCAATCTAGTCGGTTTGGAAGTAGAGCTTTCCAAGAAAATTTGTGCTAAGAAGTACAAGTATCAATTCATGCAAAAATAAACTCAATTACCTTTTCTTTCAAGAGCCAAACAAAATTTTTTCAAGATTATTATCCTAAATGGATCAATCTATTTGCACATAGCTACTTTACTTGACTTTCCTCATTGCAATCATGTCATCTTTTCCAAGATTAACAAATTTTCTTGGTACTTAGTCAAAAAGCACTCTACATATGCAAAGATAGTTACATTTTACCTTCCCTTTAACAATCTTGATTCAAATTTTTCCTCACACCTGCACTTTACTCTCAAAAGGAATGAGAACTATCAATTTGCAAGAATTTCACAACTTCTTTTATCCCAAAAGGTTAACTCATGCTTTCTTTTCCCTTCTAATCTAAAAATATGCTATCATACTTGAATTTTGGTCCTTTTCCCTTCTAATCTAAAAATATGCTATCAAAGAGCTTCCAAGAATTCTAGAAAAAAAAAATATGATTCTAATTTACATGAGGAAGACTCTTCCTCATTTTTACATAATTTGCATAAATATTTCTACATTTTTACAAATATTTCCCTTCAAAAAATACTTCTTCTAACACACTCCATATGAGGCTTGGCATGATTGCAAGCCATCTGTTGCTCATCTGCGTGTTTTTGGTTGTTTGGCATATGCATTAGTGCCTGAACAACATCGCAGAAAATTGGATGATAAAGCAATAAAATGTATTTTTGTTGGGTACAGTTGTGAAAGTAAAGGCCATTGTCTGTATCATCCTCAGACTAAACACATTCTGGTTAGCCGTGATGTTGTTTTTGTCGAAGATGCTATTCAGCCATTGCTTTCATGTACTAAGGAGACATCTATTAGCTCCAAAGACATGTATGATACTTTGTTGCCTCTTTTTACGGGTGGACAGTCTAGTGTTGGTCTTAATGAGGCAACTTCTCAGCCTTTGCAGGTTTCATGTGATGATGCAGATAATTCCATTTTTTATGCAGATGTATGTGATGCACTTATTGATGAGAGAGATGATATTGAGCAGGCAAGAACTATGCCAAAATGGCTGGTGCAGACCTTGCGTGACAACAAATTAGATGCACCTCTGTCATATCGTACTCGATCAGGCTCTCATAGTGCCTCTTTCGCATCATATTGCTATGCTATGGCTGCATCTAGTCTCTGTGATGAGAATGAGCTTGTTTCGTTTGATGAAGCACAAAATTCAAAAAATTGGATGGCTGCTATGCAATCTGAATATGATGCAATAATGAAGAATGGTACTTGGTCTTTATGTGACTTGCCTCCTGTTGGTACAGTTGACAGGTATAAGGCTAGGCTTGTTGCAAAGGGATATGCGCAGGAAAGAGGCATTGATTTTGATGAGACCTTTGCACCTACATGCCGTATGACTACTGTTCGGAACATTTGTGCACTTGTAGCCCGTCATGGTTGGAATGTACATCAGTTGGACATTAAAACAACATTTTTGAATGGTGACTTGCATGAAGAAGTGTATGTTTTTCAGCCCCGTGGCTTTGTGCAGAAAGGGCATGAAAACTAGGTGTGTAGGTTAAAGAAGGCATTATATGGTTTAAAGCAAGCACCACGTGCTTGGTATGAGAAGATACATGCCTATCTGATTGCACATGGTTTTGAGAACAATCCAACTAAAAGCACCTTATACGTTAAGCATGCTAATGATGTGTTTCTGATCATTGTTGTCTATGTTGATGACATGCTGCTCATTGGTCCTATTGAGAAGCATATTGCGGATTTTAAGGCTGATTTGCATGCCTCATTTGAGATGTCCGATTTGGGGCATTTACATCACTATTTGGGCATTCAGTTTATGCAAAATGATGGTGGAATGGCATTGTGTCAAACAAAATATATTGACACATTATTGCAGCATTTTGGCCTTGAAGACTGTAAGCCTATTGCCACTCCTATGGAGACAGGTTTATGATTGAGTCTTCATGATGCTGCAGATGCATTTGATGTTGTCCTCTATCAGCAGGCTGTTGGATGCCTGATTTACTTATGCATTACTAGGCCAGATATTCAGTTTGTTGTCTCATAGATGAGCAGGTTTATGCATTGCCCAGGTGTCAAGCATTGGCAGGCGGTTAAGCGCATCTTTCGCTACTTGAGTGGTACTCGGCTACTTGGGTTGTTTTATCCCAAGCGTCGATCACTACCGCCACATTTGCATGCTTTTTTTGACTCAGATTGGGATGGTTGCTATGACACTCGTGTTTCCACTAGTGGCTTTTGCTTCATGCTTGGTAGCTCATGTATATCTTGGTTGAGCAAGAAGTAGCCTATTGTGGCCACTTCCAGTTGTGAGGCTGAGTATAGGGCAGCTTTCAGAGCTACTGTTGAGTGTGTGTGGCTCAGACGCCTTATAGCTGATTTGGGTGTTGGTCAATCTTCTGCCGCCACCATGCACTCTATTTCGATAGTCCACAAAGTGCATGTATTTATAGGACTTTTGATTACGTCGAAAATAGTGATTACATGAGGGCGGCTTCGAAAAGTAGGCGTGAAACTAAAAGTTGGTAACTTTTACAGAAAGCCATTGCTTTTAATAACAGAAACTGTGGTCTACAACGACCATTATTCTAACCATTACTTTTCTAACAATAGAACCTTCTATGCAGGTTTATTCACAAGCTAAATAATAATTATTTCGGATTATTGATGTCCGCCCTTTCACGCGTTACATGCTCCTCACGAACCTTCAGCTGCTATATCAAAAACATCAAAAACATATTAATACATTAATAATTTAACATTTTAACAATGCCTTGTTCAATAATATACAACAATTTGATTCGAGCTGCCATCAAGATTCATGGAACCCACACACCCATAGAGCGAGAAAGGTTAGTTCCAGACCCTATGAAACGTGGGGACGTTACTAAGTGGGAAGAGATTTCGGCAATCACACCTGAGCTTTCAAAACCACTGCGGATATGTATGCAGCATTTTGCTTTCCGAGCTCAGGACAGATTCACAATGCCTCACAAACGAATATGGTTCGGTTTGTATTTATCATGTATTGGACCCTAGACAATTGATCTAGCAAGCTGGTTCATTGATCAGTTGTATTTAGCACAACACAGATGGGAAAGAAAGAAGGTCATCAATGGATGTTGCGCCCTCAGGCGCATTGTATATATGTGTTTGGCCTACGATTTACCTATCAAGCGAGCAATGACAAGAGAAGAGCTGAAAGCATTCAAAGGGACAACGAAGAAAGCTAGGAAGCCTAGCAAAGGACGAGCAGGAAAGCGCATGAGAGGTACTATCCCATGCCTATAGGTCCCAGAATCACCGTCATCGCAACCCTCTCCAGAACAGTCTCCTACTGAACCCCCTGTACAACCTATTCGCATACGGTTATCAAGACCGGTTATAACGGAGACCACCACCACAACAGCTGCTCCTCAAGTAGCCACACTTCCAGGACCTACCACCACTACAACAGAAGTTCCCACCACTATTGGTGCGGAAGCCTTCTCTTTTCCGATACCCCATTTAGAAACAGAACAAGTAGACACCACATTTGATTTTGAGATGTAGGACGTATTTTCAAATGAATTTCAGTTTTCCGAAGGCCAGATCTTCTCTCAGGAATATGAAAGGCCCAGCTACCCTACCACACCCCGAGACCAACCACAAGGACAAATAGTGTCCAGTTCCGAGGAAGAAAGAACGAAAACCGATGAAGATGAAGGCGATGACGAAGCCAGCCAGGGCACTCACGAATCCCAAGAGCACGGACAGGCAGATGAACAAGGACGACAAACAGACACCCAAGGTGATACAAGTACACACGAAGATGAAACCTATGAGGCAGCAGCTTATACACTGGCCATAAAAAAATTGTATCGCACCATGGAGAAAGTTTGGTCGCGTAAGAAGTTAACTGAAGGCGAGAGTCAAGCACTTATAGAACAGGAACTTGTCTCAGGTGGATTTGAAGAAGTGTACATCAAAGGCTTCCGGGAACTTGTCAAATCCATAGGATCTACCGAAGCCTTAAGATATTTGCAGAGAAAACCGCTACCGCAGTATGATCCTCGCAGAATCCGCTTACTAACCAAACCTGGTGAATATATTCGTGTGCCCACAGGGACTCAGTCATCTCAACAGGCAAGCCAGGGAAGCACGCCTGATTTCTGAAAGATCGATGGCCGACGAAGCAATCCTCATCAATTCCCCACCCCGTACTATTGTTGTACATACCTCCGCGGTTACTGAAGTACCTACCACTCCAACAGCTCCCCCTTCACCTTCCATCCATCCAATCTCCCCTGTACATCCACTTTCTCCCCGAACGCCCACCTCATTCCACGGCAAAGTAGCAGAAGCCCTTGTAACATCCATTCCTCTCACCATGTCCACACCCACCCAACCTAGTTTTCCCCCTCGGACATCCACTCTTCTATCTAGTCCATTCCTCCATCCACCCTTCCCTTCCTTCCCCACACCTCCAAGACAACTCTTTCCATTTCTAACCCCACTAACCTTCTCCCCCGTCTCACCTCCCCGACCTACTGTATTTCTGTTTCCCCCTTTCCCCCAAGGAGTAGAAGAAAACCCCCCTGTAAATTACTTGTCAACCTTTGTAAACCCTGTATTTACACCCACACACGCACCCATAATCACACCACTATTCACTGTCACTCCACTCGACACCACATCCAGCGACATGGATATATCACCGCCCACTGCACCACCACTCACTTCATTCAGTTCACCACCACATATAGGCACCTCACAATTTTCCACAATCACCACAGCATCCACTCTCCCACCCCCATTTTCCTTACCCCTTGCATCAACCCCAACACCCACCGCAACTGCATTCACTCCGTCACTAATTTTATCACCCACCATAGACACGGCATTTCAACAAATGTTCACATGTATGACTCAAGTACGCAATGAGTTTACATCTTTAGGAATGAATTATCAAGCGCTGCAGAAAATAATGAATGATTTACAGTCGCAGCTTAATTCATTATCGATCGAGAATGCCTCACTGAATACCCGGTACCAGGAACTATGTGAAGCTTATCATAAACTAGAATTAGAGAGTGAAGAAAAGACCAAAGAAGCCACTGCTGATCTTGATAATTTGTTAAGAGCCTAGACAATTCGCAACGCAACATTAACGAGAAACATGGGCTTACTCAGATGACACTTAGCAGAAGCAAAAGAAGAGAACCAGTGCTTACAAGAACAGAACCGAGAAAACTTAGAAGCTGCCCTAGATCAGCCAGAACAACCGTTAAGCCCCATTCGCTTTAAGGTTGTGCCCTCTGAATCTATGAGAATGTTGCTAGAGGATCATGTCAGATTGTTAGATGAATACAATAGCATGAACGAAGAGTATCAGAAATTGAAAGAAGATCATAAGCTACTCTAGTTAAGAGCACCAATAGCACAAGGACTACCAGCTCCTGCGGACCCTTCTCCTGAGATCTTAGAGGAACTCGATGCCTTACGGGCCCAGGTATCAAATCTTGAATCACGAATCGCAGTCTATGAAGCACCACCAGGACCAGACTCCCCACCGGAACTACCAGCAGAAGAGGAAACAGTTACAATCCCAGTGGAGGACACTTTTGAAGAGGCTTATGAACCTCAACCCATCCCAGGCGGACGAGTCACAGCTGAAGGCCAGACGACTTTCGAACTTCCAACCCCCACATGGATGAAGACAATTGAAGAACTCGGAACAACACACTCAGCAAGGGTCGAGGCGCAGTTACACGCCATGGTAATGATTGAAGAAAGAATTCTACAATCCCCCTACTTCGCTCACTTGGCCCCTCGCAGATACATATCTCGGCATGAGTTACAGTACAAACCGTATTTTATGTTAATGGCCGAATATCAGTTAGCCATAGAGAAAGAAACAGGCAAGAAACCATCCCACGCAACTCAATTTGAACCGGACGATTTGCCACTGGATGCTCAGCAAGGCGAGATCTATCAACCAAATTGGCGTAAAGATTTACTACATAAATATCCTGAGATGATGAGTACTTGGGTAAAGGCACCACTACACTTAAAATACAACCCATGTTAGGGACCAGTGCCACGTCGCCACTCCTGGACAGCATTTGCTATTAAAGTACAGAACAACAAGGAGTGCCAGGATTGGTTAAATTACCCATATTTCAAGCCACCCATAGAACTACCAACAGTGGGATACATGATGGCCACGATTCGTCACTGGCTCCCTCGCTTGAAACATATGGACGATATAGCAGCGCACATGACTGTCAAAATCTTTGACATGATGCAAATGGTTTTCAAAGTCTTCCGTCGTGTTAAGGAACCTCATGTAAACACCCCGGGCTTTGAGCATGGCAATCTAGACCTTGCATATGATATGAGTACAACGCCATCGCTACGGGTGTGTTATGCCTGGCATTGCAAAATTAAATATTTACCGGCGTGCTACAAGCAGACTTTTGAAGAGATGTTCACAACCGGTTTCTGGGAATCCCATTCGGAAGTGTTCATCAACAGGCCTACACACCTCTTGCACTTATTTGCCTGTGAACAGCTGGTATATTCCACGTACTATTGACTTCCACCGTCCGATGAACCGCAACCAATTGATTGGGAAAAACTCGAGGCAGATTTGGCCCGAGGCATTCGAATATCAGAACACACCCTCGCTTAGGAGCTCCTACAGACCTCACAACAAGGTTCTATCATGGACGACAGAAGCGAGAGGGAGGGGGGTGTTGGCAGTAGCCAGAGGCATAGAAGACGCGGAAGCATGTAAAGACAGGGCAGGGAGTCAGTCGAATCAATTTTTCAAAGATTATGTTTTATAAATATTCTTCAAAACCTCCAACAGTGATTTTCATCACTATTGTAACATATGTAACATAGAAAAACCCTTTTTTGTAATCCATAGCTCCATTTTGTGCAAGCCGAGGAGTCCTCGAGCTTGAGGAGCCTAGGTAGAATGTGCATACCAATTTTGGTTATTTTTAGACACCGTTTACCCTTTCAAATAGCATCTAGGACCTATTTTTTAACTATGCTGGTCACTAGATGTGAAACCGGTCAAAACTAGTCTAGAATCTATAAAAAGAGCTAGAGAGCTCATTTTTGAGGTTAGTTAGTGTGAGCTTAGAGCTACTTTGAGCTTGTAATTGAGATCTTGAGCAATATAGTTGATTTCTCACCTTCCATTATGTCTTTCTTGTCTCTTCGTTGTGTGTGTGTATGTGTGTGTGCATCTCTATGCTTCTCACCTTCACTCTCACTTCATCTCACGTTCATGATCTTCATATCACTCCTATCTCTTCTGCGGATTGACATTAAGGAGGTGGAGCTTCTTAACGTTGTTCTCTCCATTGTGCTAGAGCAACAAAGAGGTTAGAACAAAAATTGAAGCCATTCAACATACCTTATGGATTGCTAAAAGAGGAGACTTGACAATACATCAAGAAAGCTACAAATAAAGAACATGATGATGATCTGCAGTTCAATATGAACACGTTTACATATCCACAAGAAGAGTTTGACAAGGCAAATCCGATATGGAGATGAAAGTTTTTAGAGAAGAATCCGACCTTAAGGATACACTGGGAGTCAGCACCATATGTGCTACAGGTTAATCCATCTTTTTGCCCAATACCCCGAAGACACACCTGTATGCAATTTTGGGAAGCATAGCGCCAGGGTAATTTAAATAATCAACGGCTAAACTACCCACTACTACCTAGTCCACCCCTCAATTATCTACGGACCGAAGAATACATGGTGCAAACCATAGAGTTTTGGTTATCAAGATATGCGATAGTACCAGATTTAGCCATCAATATTACCAATAAAATATTAAGTATGCTCCTTACAGTTTTAAAGGTATTCCAACATGCATAGTATACCTGTTTGAATTTTATTGACATTAACCAGGGTGCAAACACAATTATCTTTGATTTATCTACTACTCCAAGTCGACTAACTATAATGGAAATATACTCGAGGTTAATGTATCTTCCGAGTCCATACATGCAAATGTTTGAGGAAGCATTCTTCACAAGATTTTTTGAGATGGACTCGGAGATCTTTGTAAACATAGCTTCCAATTTAAATGCAAGAGTGGTGGCCTACGAGCTTAGCTTCTTTGCAGATCATAGGCAAGCACCCGATGATGGAGTCAAGTCAGATCAATGGAAAGAGCTCATGGTATGTGAAGCCAATTCACTAAATCATAGAGAGCAAAAGGTGATACAAACTTACTCACGTCACCACAAAAAGCCTGCCGGGGACGACAGAGTTCAGGAGGAGGGATGTGTGGAGGGAGAATCAAGAAAAAAGAGAAGAAAAAGAAGAGAATAAAACAGTGCAATAAGGAAGAACCACCCTCTGCCCAAAGCCCCCCAAGGGCACACATCAGGCGACAACACCAAAGGACCAAGTCCCGAAGAGTGGAAACAAAGATTTACAACAACCAGGACCTTTCAAGGGGAGGTTGCACAACACTTCCTCATCCACTAGGTGTGTGCGGTGGAAACAAAGTCACTCAAGGGACGATAGAGAGTTAGTCAATAAATGTGCCGGTCTCTTGTGTGAAAGGACCATTTTTAAGACACATGTATATAAGTCACTTTGTGACTCTTGTAAAGGACTTTTTGCCATTGTAAGCTCTAAAGAAGATTTTCGAATTTGCTTCTTTCCTGTTGATTTCCTCCTTCTCCATGATCTTTTGTGTGTGTGTAATGCTTGAAATGTGTGTGTAGGACTGTTGTCTACAACTTCCCATCACTTTTGAACTACTGTAGTGTGTGTGTGTGAGCCATTATGAGTTGTGGAGCGAGTGTTGGTGTTTCTCGCCATTCACCATTTTTCTCATAATTGGACGCTCATTTATCAAATTTGCTAAAAATTACCAATAGATGTGCTTTGTCAAGAGCTTCGAAACGAACCTGCTATAGACTATATTTGGATTTCAAAAGTGAGAGAAAAGTTCGAATTTGTGCTTACTGTTTTAAATGGTATCGTGGCATGCATTTTCAGAGGAGTAGTGAGTTGGAGAGGTAGTTGAGACTACTCACATGCATTGTAGCTTAAATATTTCACTTAGCATCATGTGCACACACATCTTCATACACTTGGTTCTCGTGGTTCCTCGGATTGATAATTAAACGTGTATTAATCTACCACTATATACACTTGTGGGGCGATTGAGGTACAGTCTCATCGACAGAAGTCCCTAAGACTTCACTACTTAAGTACACAAGAGCATTCAATGAGGCATTGGACTTGCGGTTGGAAGAACTCTCAACCCCCTCACTCAATTGCTAGTATAGGCTAAGCATGATTATTGTAATTGATTCATTAGGGTCACGACTAGGAATGATAAAAGTGCAAGAAATCTTAATTACTCAACTTCAAGCGTAAAGTAGGATATTCAGGTGACAAAATTCTAAAGGGAAAAGAACTTAATTTCAATAGTGTGATAAACACACAATGAAAAATGATACCTGACGTACATCAATTGAAAAGACAAGAGATTAAGGAAATAAAAACGAGTCAAGTGACTGAGAAAGAAAGAATCTGTGTAACAACAATTCATATCGAGCACTTGAAGGAGCTACAATTCATGAACTTTAGATCCGGAAAGCACATAGAAAAGGCTAATTGACATAGTGTTAGCTCATTTGAAGCTAGTGTTAGAACCACAACATGATATTGAGCTCAACAACTGAGTGGTTACTCATACGAACTAACCTAAGAAACAAGTGAGTATGAGATGTCTTATGGCATGGAGAGACAAGAAGGTGGTTCAAGATTAGCCTTCTTAGAAAGACCCAAAGGACCATATGGAACTCAACTAGAGTATGTTCAAACCAACCAATTAGGTGCTCGCATCTATGAGGATGGTTTGAGAAGGTCTAACATTCAATTGGGGAATCATGATCAACTCATTCGATTGGATCATCTAGTGGTTAAATTTGAGAGAGATGCATAAATTGATAAGGAGGGAACAATGTACATTATTTCCAATCAACCTAACAGTAGGAATGAATTTGGAATAGTAATTCTTGAAGTGGAAAGGGATGACTTAGAACATGAGTAGTTAGATGATGAACCCAGAACACCAAGAGATAAATGAGTGTTGACATAGATGCTCAACCAAGAATGGATCCCTCATGATAACAAGAGTATTGAGTTATTCCTCAATAGGGATACGAATGAGGCATTTTGGAGGTATATGTTTGAGCAACCAAGTGAAATAGAAACAATCACTATCTATGAGTTCAAGGATCCAGAGACACTTGGGAAAGTGGTGTACTTAGAGAACACTTCAAACTGAGTGTTTGTGGTGTCAGAGCATAAAAGGCACCCATATGCATGGAGGGGTGAATTGGTTTTTCCCCCACCATGAGCTAATGTTGCCTTTGGCCACCAAGGGGCAGGAACATCCATGGCGCATGGTTCCCAAAGAGAAAAGGGCAAGGAGAGACCTGAAGTGATTTTTGCTAACATGGGAGCTGGAAGAGAAGACCGATTAGCAGTAAAAACAAATAGGATGGTGTTGGCAGTAGCCAGAGGCACAGACGACGAGGAAGTATGTGAAGGCGGATCACAACGAAGTAGTGGGGAGCCAAGCGGATTATTCTTTCAAAGAAATATGTTTTATAATACTTTTCAGAAGTCCCAACAGTGATTTTCATCACTCTTGTACCATATGTAACATAAAACAACCAGTATTGTAATTAATAGGTCCATTTTGTGCAAGCCAAGGAGTCCTCGAGCTTGAGGAGCTTAGGTAGAACGAGCCTACCAATTTTGGCTATTTTTAGACCTCGTTTAGACCTTCAAATAGCACCTAGAAACCTATTTTTTAACTATGCCAGTCACTAGATGTGAAACTGGTCAAAGCTAGTCAAAAAACTATAAAGAGAGCTAGAGAGCTCATTTTTTAGGTAAGCTAGTGTAGACTTGTATGAGCTAGTGCGAGCTTGAGATTGTAATTAAGATCTTGAGTAATAGAGTCTATTTTTCCTATCTTCCATTGTGTCTTGCTTGTCTCTTACATGTGTGTGTGTATGTGTGTGTGCATCTCTATGCTTCTCACCTTCACTCTCACTACATCTCGCATTCACGATCTTCACATCACTCCTATCTCTTCTGTGGACATTAAGGAGGTGGAGCTTCTTAACATGGTTCTTACCATTGTGCTAGAGCAACACCAAATTTGGCACCGTTGTCGAGGATCGAGTCTAGGACGAATGTCTGATGGTAAGAGTATAGCAAGAAGTGGCATTGGAAGGTAAAAATTTCAGTTTTTGTTGTTGTTTTTAATTAGTTTTTTGTGTTTTTCATCTCCTTTACACTCGTCCTTCACCATTGCATCATCTTCTCCCACTTTGAAAAAATCAAAAAATTCACCATATCCACCCATCCTCCTCATTTCCCCTCATTTGTGCATGAGAGAGAGAGAGAGCTTTTGTGCTTCTGTTGTGTGTGTTTTTGAGTTTTCTTGCAGGTACAGTGCTCCAAAGCAGTATGAAAGCTTCCATAAGGTAAGAAATTCACTTTCTATCAGAATCTGCCGATTGTGTCAGACCATCACGATGGTCTGGCAACTTTAGAATTTGAGGTAAGCGACCACATGACGAGGTAGGCGACCCTTGCCCACACACGAATCCACAGTTGCATTCTCAAAATCATCATTTTGGTGGACCATCGCGACGGGATCATGCCATCCCAATTGTGTCACACCATCGCGATTGGCTCATGCCATTGCGACGGCTCGGTCGGACCATCACGACGGTCTCACACCATCGGGACGGTTCACTTGAACCATCACGACGGTCACAGACCATCGTGACGATCTTGTCAACCTCACGCTGTCGGGAAGATTTGCATCTTCCAATTGATGGCCCGAAAAATTAAAATATTAATTGGTGAATTCTAAACCTCTTTTTCACTGTTGAACAATTGTTCTGGATTGAATTAACTACTTTTGAAGTGTTTACAGGTACAAATGATGATGAAGATTCTATGTTCTTATTAGGGTTTACCCTAATTACTCATTTAATGAGTATTTTATATTTATACATAGAAGATTCATGGGAATTCATTCCTAGGATTTCATAAGTTCATATGATTTTATGTCAATTAGGTTCATCTAAAGGGTCTCAAAAGATTCTAATGGGTTCATGTTAGGGTTTACAAGGGATCAGAAAGATTTTAATGGGTTATCACTGATTTCCAAAGGGTTTCAATAGGGTTTTGATGGGTTTTAAGTACGTTTTTTAGGGTTTTAGAATGTTTCAAGGGTTAAAATAATTAATATTTAAGGAAATTAATCTATAACTAAACATTGGTTCAATAACAAAAATTAAAATATGGTTTAATTAATTATTTAATCATGTATGTGCATTTAATACTAAGGTTCTAATTAATTAAAATCTTAACCTAAGATTGAATTAAATGATTTATTTAAAATAAGAAATATAGGCTAATTAAATTAAAAATGGTAAATTAAATGGATAAATAACTAGTGGTCTATATGAGTACTAGGAAAAAGAATGGTTTATAGAAGATGTGTAACTAAAGTAATTGAAAGAGTGGTTGGAATAAATGATGCAATTAAAGGAAGTTAAAGAGAAACTTTAAATGAATGGTGTATATGAAAAAGGTTAAAAGAATGGAGTAAGTGAGTTGTGTAAAAAAAGTCAATTTAAAGTGTGGTGAAAGTAAGGTGATTAAAGTGTGGTGAGAGTTGAGTGTGTAAATAAAGTGGTTAAAGTAGTAGGTTGAAAGTGTGGTGGTTGTGAGTGTAAGTTAAAAGAGTGGTTTAAATAGATTATCCATTTAAAGTAGTTAAAGGGAATGAAAAGAGTGGTCAAAGTATGGTGGATAAATATGGGTTAAAGAATGGATGAGAATTAAAGTAGGAAACCAAAAAGAGTGGTATAGAGAGGATCTGTGTGTGTATATATATGAGTATGTTCTGCTAGTTTGTCCTAATGTTTCCTTACAGGTATTATTTTGATTCTTTCTCTTCTTTCCCCTTAGATGACTGATTGTTAGGATGAATTGTCCGCCGTTGTGTCTCTGTGCAGGACTTCTTCTTTGTACATTGTCATTGAAAAATTTGACCTCCTTTTCTATTGTTTAGAGACTCTATCTCATAACAATCATTTCGATCTGATGGCTGGAAAGTTGCCATCACTGGATGTAGTCCTACGTGGCTATAGGGATACCCCACTCGCTGGGCATTATCTGCTCATTAAATATATTTTTTTTTCATAATTTTTTTCGGTGGCTATGACTGTGCTAATGGTGATGGAGAAAGTAGAGTGAATTCTCTCTACATATTCCGACCGGCAGCAGGTTTGCGATAGTCTGTTTGAGACAGATAGTAGGCAGGCGTAAGAGGTAGATTGAAGGCATCCAAGGTGAAGAAGTGTACAGGAATCATGACACAGAGGGCTTCAGCGTGGAGTTCAAGGCGAGCGGCCCCTTTCTCGTCCGCAGCGGATGATTATTCGAGTGACTTAGACGATATCGACTCTAAATTTGCAGAGTGACAAAGGGGGAGTCTAGGACTGGCGACGCTGTAGCTTGCGTACAGTAGATAGAGATAGAGAGGCTTCTGGCGGCGCATGATAGAGAGAGAGACAGCGGCGCATGATAGAGAGAGAGACAACGGTGCATGATAGAGAGAGAGACAGCGACGCATGATAGAGAGAGATAGCGGCGCATGATAGAGAGAGAGAGAGAGAGAAAGAGAGAGAGAGAGAGAGAGAGAGAGAGAGAGAGAGAGAGAGAGAGAGAGAAAGAGAAAGAGAGAGAGAGGCATTAGAGTGAGAAAAAAAATATTTGTTAATTTTTAGTTAATTAAGTTATATCATAATTAATTAATTTTATTTTTAGTTATATGTCTACATATGTATATGTATATGCAAATATGAATGCATAAATTCATGATATTAGATGCATAATTATGCGTGAGCTTGTATGCATGAATAAACATGATGACGGTGCATATGCATGAGATATCATGAATGTACATGAGTGCATCTATGTGTGAATGTATGCATTGCTATGCATGATAACTTGTTAGTAGATACATATATATAAATGTGTGATAAGCATAAGTAAGTGATTATGTGAAGCTTGAGAATGTGCAGTAGCATGAGCATAAAGAGTATGTATGATGTGAATGCATGAGAATGAGCATGTGCTTAATGTGCATAATTGTATGGTAAGCATGCATGAAAAGTGCATTAACATATACATGAGTTGTGTACGAATATGATCAATGAATGTATGAGTTAGTGTATGAGAGTAGTTGAAAGTATGATAGCATGCATGTGTAAATGTGTGTTACCATATTTATGAAAGTATATTAGTATGTATAAGATTATGTGTTAACATGTGCATTAGCATATATTAGCATTTGAAAGCATATATGTGAAGTGCATTAGTATGTATAAGGAATGTATGTATTAGATGTGAAATGCTTTAATGTATGTAATTAATGTTTTTTAAGTTTCTTAATGGTTCTTATAACTTTACTAACATCCTAATGTTTTCTTACAGAAACATTGATGAGTTCAAGCTAATGTTTTTTGCAGTGTCGAGAAGCATTGAAGATTAATGAGCAATTGAAGAGCAAATGAAGTGCAGTGAACCTAATGTTCTTTTTCAGAAACATTGAAGATTACAATTAATTGAAGTGAAGACAATTGAAGTGAAGCGGCAGCTTAAAGATCCAATTAAACCTTATCTTCCCGATTGAGTCAAAATACCCATTTGTTTAGACATTTATCCAATTATCTAGACTTTACATTTGTATTAGCTTATTAATTCATTTAGTCAAACCAATTTAGCATCAGATTGTTTCCATTATTTTCTTTCATGTCTTCCGATTTAAACCATGAATTTGAGCAAAGTCGAATTGAAACTACAACCGAATCCATAGGATTAGTATCAGAAGAACGTATTAAAGATAATAGTACTAATGAAAACTTCATTATTCCAACTATTGAGAATGTCCCGTCAACTCTAGACAGACCAAAACCCTCTAGCTTACCTGAAAGTTTAGTAGAAGAACCCATTATGGAAGTTTCAATCTCATATCAGGAAGCTGTTGCTATGTACGAGGCTGCCCGTCCTTACGGTCCATAGCTAGTTAAACTATTTACTTTTGGTAAGAAAACTTTAGTTTCAGTCATAGAATTAGGTAATTTATATTGTTTTGTCATTAGAACCCTTATTTCCTTAAGCCTGAGTCCGCTACAGACACCCTGCGTGTACCGAACGATTTAGGCGGATGACTTGATCCACCATCCGAGCATCTCTCACGACCCGACATTGGTGAACCCGACGTGAACAAACGGCATTGTGACTCAGGTACATCCGACGGGAAACCAATTCCAGGTATTTATATTTGAAATTTTCTGGCTTGTATATAGTTAAAAACAAACATGAATTCTAATGTCAAAAATCTTCTCCATGATATGGAAGCACGATTAAATTCATCTATAGAATTAAAGCTTAATTCTAAGTTTGAGTCCGTAAACTCGTTTCTTTCAATCTTAACTACAGTAGTATCTGATTTTAATGCAAATCTTAAGTCAATAAATACTCAATTTGATCACGAGTTTAGGAATTTAGAAGGAGTTCTTCATTATGAACTATCAAATTTAAATGAACAGATGGAAACATTAGCAAATCATGTAAAAGAAATCTCTTCATTCAAAACTATTGGTCAAGACATTGCAAGTTTAAAAGAGAACATTGAAAGGTTAAACAATGAAATACATGATAGTGCTACATGTGAATGCAAAGATAGCTATCAAGTACGAGTTCAAAGTAGATCTATGTCTTCTATTGACCAAAACCTTTTACCCGATCATAGAAGAGTTGATCCTAGGGCTTTATATCAACGACCAAAGAGAACTGTAAGATGCTTCTGGTGTGACCAACTAGGTCATACTTATAGGAATTGTATGGCCTATGAGAAAGCATGTAGGCAACATTTGGTATTAGAAAATGAACACAAAATCTGTGATTATCATACGAAGGATCCTTTACACTTAAACCTAGGTAGAGGTGGGATGGTAAAATATTTTGAACAAAAACAAGTAAGATCAAGATCAAACAAACAAGTGAAAAAACACTGGAGAGTAAAACGTGAAAATACCACAAAATCTAATGTGAAAAAACACTGGAGAGTAAAACGTGAAAATCTAATGATCCAGACAACAATATGATGGATAACCCACAAGTTGAACTGATGATGCAAGATATTAAGCCAAATGATAAGCAAGAACATGAGAGATCAACTTATGAGAAAATAGGAAAATATGAAAATTTACATAATATTTCAATTGATTCTGATGATCAATCACTTGAAGATGGGAAAATTGAAAAGATGGAAGAACAAGTGAATCTTGAAATTGGCAATCAATCTAATACTAAAGGGAAAATTGAGAAAACTAAACAACTAAGTAATGCAAATGAGAATGCAAACAATGAGACAAATTTTAATGAGACAGAATAAGAAATTTTTGCAAAAATTATCAATCAAGTTACACAAAACATGACGAAGTCAACAAAAACCATTAAAAGGAAGAATGAGTTATGTATGCAAGAAATTTATGATGTTTTGTGTTAAAATTATTGTTTCTTACTAATGCGTTTTGACAAGTTATTTTGACAAAACTGGTACAAGAAGCCAAATTGATAAGAGGATATGTTATGATCAAGTTTATGATTGTTTATTGAATGTTTTTTATCCATGACTGGTATTATGTATGGGAGTTACAACCTACTTCCTCAACAAAAAGGTATTTATATGGGAGTTTTAACCTACTTCCTCAACAAAAAAGTATTTATATGGGAGTTGTATCTCTCCCTCATCAAAAGATAATTACTTCCGTATCAAAAAGGTATTTATATCGGAATTGTTTTACAAAATTAAAATTATGAATTTCATTAATGATTTAAATATTGCTTTTCTAATCAATGTTTTTGAGTGGTTTAATGTAGGTCAAGCAAGAAAAGAAAATTGATGGAAGCTACAAAATTTGACTTAATGTTACTTTGGGGGTTTTTACAGATGAATTATCTAGATGTTTTGAATTGAAAAATTTTGTTTAAATGTGCTAATACTTATGTTTTTTTTTTCACGAGTTTGTTTTCAAGATGTTTTCAGGTTCAAGATGAAGAATGGGAATTTATGGACAACCAAGATTTTCTTCAAGAGTAGAATATGAAAACCTTTTACTTCCAGTTTTGCACCATTTTATTTAAGTGTGCATTTCAAGTATGCATTAAATTATGTATGAACACATATTGAGGTTTGCCTTTAGGTGCACGTTCATTTGCACCAATATCAATTGTAACAGGTATTATGAAATTTGTGAGAAAATTCTAAGTACAGGAAATAGAAACCCTCTTCATCAGAAGCTCTTATCTCTTATGCACCATAATTTTGAAAATGCACTTAAAGTATGCATGTGGTAGGGTCACACTACATGACCATGCATCAAGGCACGACCTGATCTATACCCATGCACATACGAGTGACTGTAAGGATGAATGTATAATCACATTGCTATGTATGAGAGCAAGTGCACCAACCTTGTCATCAGAAGCTATTTTTCTTATTGATTGCACCATTAATTTTATACATGCATTTTCAAGTATGCATTGATAGGGCTAATTACACAGCCGTGCATAAGGCACTTTAATTTTTTTAACCCATGCACATGCTATGAAGTTGATCATCAATACGCAGGTCTTATTTGGTGCATCCGGAGGAAGCACAGGTTTGGTGGGGGCGAACCAATGTCGGGTAGTGAGAGATGCTCGGATGGTGGATCAAGTCATCCGCCTAAATCGTTCGGCACACGCAGGGTGTCTGTAGCGAACTCAGGCTTAAGGAAATAAGGGTTCTAATGACAAAACAATATAAATTACCTAATTCTATGACTGAAACTAAAGTTTTCTTACCAAAAGTAAATAGTTTAACTAGCTATGGACCATAAGGACGGGTTTTGGTCTGTCTAGAGTTGACGGGACATTCTCAATAGTTGGAATAATGGAGTTTTCATTACTACTATTATCTTTAATACGTTCTTCTGATACTAATCCTATGGATTCGGTTGTAGTTTCAATTCGACTTTGCTCAAATTCATGGTTTAAATCGGAAGACATGAAAGAAAATAATGGAAACAATCTGATGCTAAATTGGTTTGACTAAATGAATTAATAAGCTAATACAAATGTAAAGTCTAGATAATTGGATAAATGTCTAAACAAATGGGTATTTTGACTCAATCGGGAAGATAAGGTTTAATTGGATCTTTAAGCTGCCGCTTCACTTCAATTTTCTTCACTTCAATTAATTGTAATCTTCAATGTTTCTGAAAAAGAACATTAGGTTCACTGCACTTCATTTGCTCTTCGATTGCTCATTAATCTTCAATGCTTCTCGACACTGCAAAAAACATTAGCTTGAACTCATCAATGTTTCTGTAAGAAAACATTAGGATGTTAGTAAAGTTATAAGAACCATTAAGAAACTTAAAAAACATTAATTACATACATTAAAGCATTTCACATCTAATACATACATTCCTTATACATACTAATGCACTTCACATATATGCTTTCAAATGCTAATATATGCTAATGCACATGTTAACACATAATCTTATACATACTAATATACTTTCATAAATATGGTAACACACATTTACACATGCATGCTATCATACTTTCAACTACTCTCATACACTAACTCATACATTCATTGATCATACTCGTACACAACTCATGTATATGTTAATGCACTTTTCATGCATGCTTACCATACAATTATGCACATTAAGCACATGCTCATTCTCATGCATTCACATCATACATACTCTTTATGCTCATGCGACTGCACATTCTCAAGCTTCACATAATCACTTACTTATGCTTATCACACATTTATATATATGTATCTACTAACAAGTTATCATGCATAGCAATGCATACATTCACACATAGATGCACTCATGTACATTCATGATATCTCATGCATATGCACCGTCATCATGTTTATTCATGCATACAAGCTCACGCATAATTATGCATCTAATATCATGAATTTATGCATTCATATTTGCATATACATATACATATGTAGACATATAACTAAAAATAAAATTAATTAATTATGATATAACTTAATTAACTAAAAATTAACAAATATTTTTTTTCTCACTCTAATGCCTCTCTCTCTCTTTCTCTTTCTCTCTCTCTCTCTCTCTCTCTCTCTCTCTCTCTCTCTCTCTCTCTCTCTCTCTCTCTCTCTCTCTCTCTCTCTCTCTCTCTCTCTCTCTCTCTCTCTCTCTCTCTCTCTCTCTCTCTCTATCATGCGCCGCTGTCTCTCTCTCTATCATGCACCACTGTCTCTCTCTCTATCATGCACCGCTGTCTCTCTCTCTATCATGCGCCGCTGTCTCTCTCTCTATCATGCGCCGCCAGGCGCCTCTCTATCTCTATCTACTATACGCAAGCTACAGCGCCGCCAGTCCTCGACTCCCCCTTTGTCACTCTGCAAATTTAGAGTCGATATCGTCTAAGTCACTCGAATAATCATTTGCTGCGGACGAGAAAGGGGCCGCTCGCCTTGAACTCCACACTGAAGCCCTCTGTGTCATGATTCCTGTACACTTCTTCACCTTGGATGCCTTCAATCTACCTCTTACGCCTGCCTACTATCTGTCTCAAACAGACTATCGCAAACCTGCTGCCGGTCGGAATATGTAGAGAGAATTCACTCTACTTTCTCCATCACCATTAGCACAGTCATAGCCACCGAAAAAAATTATGAAAAAAAAATATATTTAATGAGCAGATAATGCCCAGCGAGTGGGGTATCCCTATAGCCACGTAGGACTACATCCAGTGATGGCAACTTTCCAGCCATCAGATCGAAATGATTGTTATGAGATAGAGTCTCTAAACAATAGAAAAGGAGGTCAAATTTTTCAATGACAATGTACAAAGAAGAAGTCCTGCACAGAGACACAACGGCGGACAATTCATCCTAACAATCAGTCATCTAAGGGGAAAGAAGAGAAAGAATCAAAATAATACCTGTAAGGAAACATTAGGACAAACTAGCAGAACATACTCATATATATACACACACAGATCCTCTCTATACCACTCTTTTTGGTTTCCTACTTTAATTCTCATCCATTCTTTAACCCATATTTATCCACCATACTTTGACCACTCTTTTCATTCCCTTTAACTACTTTAAATGCATAATCTATTTAAAGCACTCTTTTAACTTACACTCACAACCACCACACTTTCAACCTACTACTTTAACCACTTTATTTACACACTCAACTCTCACCACACTTTAATCACCTTACTTTCACCACACTTTAAATTGACTTTTTTTACACAACTCACTTACTCCATTCTTTTAACCTTTTTCATATACACCATTCATTTAAAGTTTCTCTTTAACTTCCTTTAATTGCATCATTTATTCCAACCACTCTTTCAATTACTTTAGTTACACATCTTCTATAAACCATTCTTTTTCCTAGTACTCATATAGACCACTAGTTATTTATCCATTTAATTTACCATTTTTAATTTAATTAGCCTATATTTCTTATTTTAAATAAATCATTTAATTCAATCTTAGGTTAAGATTTTAATTAATTAGAACCTTAGTATTAAATGCACATACATGATTAAATAATTAATTAAACCATATTTTAATTTTTGTTATTGAACCAATGTTTAGTTATAGATTAATTTCCTTAAATATTAATTATTTTAACCCTTGAAACATTCTAAAACCCTAAAAAACCTACTTAAAACCCATCAAAACCCTATTGAAACCCTTTGGAAATCACTGATAACCCATTAAAATCTTTCTGATCCCTTGTAAACCCTAACATGAACCCATTAGAATCTTTTGAGACCCTTCAGATGAACCTAATTGACATAAAATCATATGAACTTATGAAATCCTAGGAATGAATTCCCATGAATCTTGCATGTATAAATATAAAATACTCATTAAATGAGTAATTAGGGTAAACCCTAATAAGAACATAGAATCTTCATCATCATTTGTACCTGTAAACACTTCAAAAGTAGTTAATTCAATCCAGAACAATTGTTCAACAGTGAAAAAGAGGTTTAGAATTCACCAATTAATATTTTAATTTTTCGGGCCATCAATTGGAAGATGCAAATCTTCCCGACATCCACCGCCACCAAACCTGCACATCGTCCCGATGGGCCAACTTGCAGATTAAGGGAAGCAGCATTTTCAATGCTTATCCTGAAATTAAATCATAAAACAGCATCAATTCTTTTTTAAATATATTTAATCTTATCAAATTTTAAATCTTTTCAACATGCACATGAAGTTTATTTCAATTACATCTGGCAATGAAAACATATTAAAGTATAAAGGTAAACTATTAACCTTTTCAGTCAACAAACATTAGTTTACATTTTATCCATTTATAAACTATGTAAAGATTAGTATAAGATAGAATTCATTTTCATTCATTCAAATGCAGGTTTCGTCATATATATGCATTCACATATGAGCAATCAAGCATGCCAAAGAAATCTACTAAATCTACTTGGACAGACAGCCGCCTTGTATGCCCAATTTTAATCACTAGATGTGTTTTTTCACAACTAGTTTCTTCATATAAATATGATGTAAACTTCATATCGATAATAAATGTAAATACCTTTTTGGGGTGGAAGAAGGTATAACTTCCATGTCAATATTCTTTTTTTTTTTTCTGCTACTTTTTTGTTTTAAAGGGGAAAGGCTTAACCCCTTAATCCGAGCTAAGGATCTAGCTGCATGGACAAGAAAGATCTAGGTTTCACAGACATGTATCATGCAACAATATGCTCCTACATATATACAACTACTTTCGTTATCTAAATGAACTACAAATCCTTCTATTTTTAACAAATCTCACTTAATCTATAAATGTAGAAATATAAATTATGTCTATTTTCCTAATATGGTTAAATAGAGTCCTTTATAAATTAATATTCTTCATTCCAGATTTTATCAATTAGTTTTAGATGAATGCAAATAAAATACGTAAAACAAAATTTTAAGACAAAGAAAAATACGACCTAAAATCAATTTTATCTTCAATCTGCTTCATCTTCAATCTGCTCTCTTTAAATTCATCAGAACTTTTGGCATAACATCTTCAATTGCTTTGATCAATGCATCTTCAGAACCTGTAATCACTTATAAAATAGAAGCTACAAAACAAGTAATCTTCATTATCATTTATCTTGCAAATATAAATTCATATATTCTATCAGATTCATCTTCATCATGTCACAAATTTCATCATAAGAAATTCATAGTGGTTATAATTATCATAAATAATGCATTCTTAATTTTTTTAAATAGGTTTTTCAACCTATGAAACAAAGTTCATAAAATTTAGGAAAAATCAAAATGTTTAAAGTTTTTAACTTGTATCTTTATAAATGAGCATCATTTTTTTTTATATCAATGAAAAATTCATATCTAGATTATAAAAGTTCCTCTTACTCATCATATGGTATATCAATAAAATCATCCTCATATTGTAACATTTTTTTCATGTTCTTCATATTTATCATGATCATATTTATATCATATATATTTCTTTCTTTTAAAAGTATATCATCATAATTGTTGTAAACAAAGATCATTTTGTGCAAAATATTCATCATAATAATATTCTTCATAATTGTTCTTCATAACAGATTTCTTCTTATTTGTGAAAGAAAAAATCATAAATTTATCATAAGTTTAGGAAATGACAAGCATATTGATCAAAATCATTTGCAAGCATAATTACAAACATGTTTTTGTTTAATTTGAAACAAACTTTGTGTTTTCATATTTTAGAATTCTTTTGATTAAACAAATCGTAATGTAAACTTAATCATAAGTTTGTAATTAGCTTTTCAAACATTAAAACTAAACAATTTAGGTATATGTTTCTCAATTTTTAGGAAAACAGCATATATGCAGCAAGCAAAAATCAAAATTTGAAATGTTTTATCTTCAATAAACAATTCCATCACAATAAAACTATTCACTTAAATTCATCTCCTTTTTCTTACCTTTAGATGAGTTTTTGATATTATTTTCAATCTTCCAGATGGCTTCTTGTACCCATTTTCCCATATTCTTGTCATGTTCTGATTGAAGTTGAAGATTTTCGTCTTCAGATGTTTGTACTATTCTTTCATCATTTTTATTTTGATCACATTTATTGTCAATTTCTATGACTTTAGGTTCTGTTTTAACTGCCTGTATATCTATATTTCCATCAATTGATTGTTCATTTTCATCATCTTTTATCTTTACATCTTTTCCAACTCCTTGGCTTCCTTCAGTTCTGCTTGTAGTCTTAGAATTTCTTTGTTCGATTCCTCCCTCTCATCCTATGATACTTGTGCAATCTTACTTTCTTCCTTCATTTGGCCTTCTTCCATCAATAACCTGTTTATTTCTTCATTTGCTTTGACCATAATCTGATATGAGCTTTGAAGTGTTCTGTATCTCCCTTCTATTTTCTTCAGCTCCCTTTCCATTTTGCTGTTATGTTCCATCTGTTTTGCACATTTGTCTTCAAGAAATTGAATTTTGTTTTGTTGTTTAACCTCCAGTTCTTCTAATGAGATTATTCTTTTGGACAAATCCTCATTTCTTTCCTAGACAATCCTCAACTGCTCCTCTAATTGTTCTTTTTCTTTCTTTTGCTAATTAATGATTCTACTACCTTTCACAAACTCTGATTCAGCCACCATTCCTGATATAATCATGTTTCTACTAGATGGTCTGAAGTGCTCTATATTGCTCATGATAATCTTACAAGCAGACCTGATATCCTTGGGTATCCTTTCTAACCCAGCTTCTAACTCCACTTGCTTTACCTCTATCTGCTTTTCTTCTTTGCAGTTATTTTCTTCTTCATCCTCTTCCTCATATTCTATGACCTGATTCTCCTGCTCTTCAAAGCCCTTTTCTGCTTCCTTTTCTTCTTTGTCTGCAACATCTTCCTCATACTCTAGTGTCTGATCCTCTTCCTTCTCATGATCTAATATTTCTTTCATTATCTCTATCTCGTCTGCCTTCTTTTTCTCCATTTCTTGTTGGTTCTCTTCATTGACCTTGTAGTTCAATGATGAGTAGCACCTCCTTTAATGTCAATCCGGGAAGACGTGAGGATGGTATGAAGACCTCGAGCAAGTGGCGGCACAAGTGCGTGAGTGAGAAGCACACTAGCATGCACACACATACACACACACACACGCGCACACACAGCAAGACAAAGAGTGAGAATCAATGGAGCTTTTAGATTACTTTCAAAATGCTCTTACAAGTTCGTTTCAATTACAATCTAACCCCAAAAATGAGCTCTCTAGCTCTTTTTATAGTTTTTGACTAGCTTTTGGCCCTGTCCAGACCTAGTGTCCGGCCTAGTTAAAAATTAGGTTCCAGGGCTTATTTGGGGGCTCAAACGAGATCTAAAAAATACGAAAATTGGTACGCAACTACTTCTAAGGCTCCTCAAGCTCACGGACTCCTTGGCTAGTGATAAAAATCACTGTTGTTGTAGGGATTTCTTCTAGTGATCTGCCATACATATCTTCGAGCTCCCTACTTGCTCCTCCTCCCTACATGTCCATCTCTTTGATCTGCATTAATGTCTTGCAAGAATATTGGCCTACTTGCCAGATCTTCTTTGACTGCCCTGTTTGCTTGTGATGTCCCTTCGCTCTGACTCCCTTCTTTGACTTTCACGTCTTGTAAGTCCTGGTGTACCAAGACTACTGCCAACACCCCCCCCACTCTCGCGTCTGTCGTCCCTGACAGACCCTTGTCTAGCTGCTTTTTGGACGTAATATTGGACAACATCGGCGGCGAGGTGGTGTTCTTCTAACCTGAGTCCCCTTGCTAGATCTGTCAGCAACGCATCCCAATTGACTGGCCCTGGGACATCTGGATGTGGCACACGTAATTGTTCTGAGTGAATGGTTCGCTCCACAGCAAATAAATGGAGGAGATGTGAGGGTCTGGGTACAAATATTTCTGAGTGGTATTCCCAGAACCCTGTTATGAACATCTCCTCGAATGTTTGTTTAAAGCAGGCTGGGAGGTATTTTATTCTGGCGTGCCAAGCATATATCACCTCTATGGAAGGAGTGGTGCTCATGTCATAAACTAAATCTTGGTTTCCTGTAAGGAATCCGACGCCTGAGAAGTGTGGGTCCTTGATATTCTTGAATGTCCTGAATGTAATAAGCATTAATTCAAAAATTTTCATGCACATCTGGGCCATTACATCAGGGGTATTCCTTAATCGGATGCTCCAGTGCCGTATAGTGGAAATCATGTAATTGACGGTGGGAGGCCCTTGAGGGGGTGCTAGATAGACGTAGTTTAACCATTTGGCGCAGCCCTTGATATTCTTGACTGCAAGGGTAAATTCTGGCCATGTGCGTCTGCGGAATACAGGAACATAACAAGGGTTATATTTAATAAAAAGAGGCATATTCGTCCAGGTGCGAACCATCTCCGGGTAGGTTTCGAGGAGTCGGATCCTCCAGGTGGGTTGATGAATGGATCCTTTTTGAGCGCTCTCTGGAATGTCATCTGGCTCAAATTGTGTAGCAAGCGTTGGAGGTTTGCCACATCTTTGTTGGATTTCTGCATTGTAGTCCGCCAGGAGTATACAATATGGCACGTATTGATCATCATTGGTTCCTATCCATCTATGGTGGGACATGCTGCGGAAGTATTTTGATTTAATAATAGTGTCCTCTATCTTTGCCATAGATTGGATTTGAACTGCCACTCGATCTTCATGAGTTGATGCTGTTTTCTCTAGTGTTTGGAGCCACTCAGGTACTTCAATTTCTAACGTATCCATCCCTTCTGCGGTTTGCTCACCACCTGGCATTGGCATAGGAACGTATGGTTCCTCATACGTCTCATCTACCTCGATGGGTACCAAATCCTCGGGTTCTGGTTTGACAATTGGAGAGGGCTGCCTTTCGTGTGTGAGTAATCTTGCCTGTAATTCGGCCACCTGCTCTTTCAATGTCTTGACTTCCTCGGAAGTCGTGGTCGTTTCTGTGACTCTGGGTGTTGTCTGTTGCTCTTGGAGTTGATTGCGCAGCGCATCACGTTCCCTTTCCAAGTCATCATGAGCTTCTAATAGATCTGCATAGCTGTCCAAGATGGTCTTCATTGTCTCTGAGGGCACAGCTTTAAACTGCTCTGGATCAATTTCGTGGGGAGAGCCTTCCATTGCTGCTTCTAGATTTGCTTCATTTTGCTGCTGCAGTCTCTTGTTCTCTTCAAGGGCGGCCGCCATGTGTTTTCTGAGAAGTGCCAGGTTACGCCGGACTTTGAGATTATTGGCTTGGTATACTTCGAGCAAAGCTTCTAGTTGTTTGACACCTGATTCTGTCGATGGTTGGGGTGCCTCCAATAATGTTTGGTGAGCCTGCTCAAGCGTTGTGTAGCGTTGATTCAGTTCTGCATTTTCTGTTTGTAGAATGTGAAATTGTCTTTGTAAGTTCTGATGGTGCATTGCCAGTTGTTGATACCGGTTGTCCAGAGCTCTGTACTCATTCTGGAGCTGGTATACACATTGATTTAATGCTAAGAATATGCTATTTACATTAAATAATGCTGGGAGGGGTGAAGATGCAGGGGGAATGGGGGCGGGAATGGGAGATGTGAATGATGTGGATGCAAGTGGAGAGGTAGGTGGAGGGGGTATGGGCGATGAAGGTGGCATGGGGGGAGGGAGCGGTGCTGTGGCAGGTGACGTTTCCATCGTGTCAATTGTTTGAGTGACGGTGTAGATGGGGATCATGGGTGGAGTGGATGTGACATCGGTGAACAGGGTGGTGAAGGTGGGCATGGTGACTCCCCCGAATTGGATTCCCGGAGAGAGTGGGATGCCCATGACAATGGTAGTGGTAGTGGACGTGGTAGTGCTAGTGTCCTGTGGTGGAGTGAATTGTGTAGTGCGAGGTGGGGATGGTGGTGACAACGGTGCTTCCTGATATTCTTCTGCTTGCGCTGCCTCGCCTGGAGCTGATACATTGATGTGAATTTGCTTCCCGGACCTCCTGGGACGAACGGGAACCCTTTTCTCAAACCTGTGAATGTAGGCCATTGCCTCATGAATGGCCTCATCCAATCCTACGGCGTCGGCATGAAGGTTCATGGACTCAATGAACAACTCATCCACACCTTCTTCAGCTAGCAAGTCGTTCATGAGTCTCTTGCCCGATTCTAGTGACATCTTATGCTGTTCCTGAACCAGTCGCATGGTTCGATATAGTCTCTTGATTTGTGCCGAATATGCTGGGGCACTTGCTAACTCGGAGAGTTCGTCATATTCTTGATGTTGTTCTTCGTCGGCTTCTTCTTCGTCTCCTCCTGCCTCTTGTTCATCTACATCGACTTCTACAACTTGTGGTTGGGTGGGGGCCGATGTTGTTGTTTGGGGTTGTGGTTCCTGAGCTCGCTCTGCTTCAGCTTCGAGGTTAGAGTCATAGATTAATCTGGCAATTTCTTCATCCGTGAGGTCCTCAAGAGTAAATCCCTGTGGAAATTCCAAATCTGATGGAATGGGTGGAAACACCAGATTAGGCCCCTCTGTGCTTGGTCTTGGTAGCCGGATTGTGAATGGCCTAACTCGTCGTGTCTGGGGAGGGGTGATTTCTGGTGTAGTGGTAGCTCCCCTTGGTTGAGCACAGGGTAATTGGACTCCCCCCCTCATCTTCTTTGATGGGGGGCCTGCTGCTGATAGTCTTCTCTGGAATTCTTGGACTCGGGACCATACGAGTGCCCGCTGAACAGGCACGTCATAAGCCAAGCATCTATAGATTATTCTGGTCAGAGCACAACACCCATGGAGCACATTCTTCTGTTTCTTGTTCCACCTTTGATGCGCTAGGTGGATCTGATCTATGATCCAGTGGGGCACATTGATGGGAAGGCTTTTTGTCTCTGCTAGATATAAGCTGAACCATATTTTTTTCGGGGGCATTGTGAATCGTTCCTGGGCGGGGAAAGCAAAATGTTGCATGATGGTTCGCAGGTGAAGCGCAATGGTAGGTGTCATCGCTACCATATCCTTCAACTTATTAAGCTCCTTGTGCTTCATTCGACCTGGAACCATGGTTTCCTTTTCTGTTGGGATGTGCATGCAATACATACCCAATGCTTCTCTTACCAGATTGAGGTTCAACTTGAACCTTTTAAGCTCATTACCCGGCAGCAGTGATGGCAACACAAAGGTGCTGTCGCCTCCCTTGGCCCTGCTTGGCGTGATTGTACTGATCAGATATGAACATCGTAAAAAATCCGGCTTTGGTAAGTGGGCCCTGAAATAACTGTCCACACCCGCTTTGATCCAAACTGATCTCATGACTTCGGCGTTTTGATAGCTTTCAAACTCGCGTGTGAAAAAGTGGTATCGACCCCATTTGCCATTGAATTCCAATTCTGCTTCCCAGAAATAGGTTCCATCGCCCAGTGGTCCAGCAACATCACTGAACCAATGCGCATGCTTACCTACTTGAGAAGTGTGCCCTTGAGGAGGATCCTGAATGGGGAGCACATGTACGGCTTGAAGTTCTTGCGGCCTTGCTGTGAGACGTGGCTCAAGGAGAAGTGTTTCTATGTCCACAATCTGGGCACCAGATCCGGCTTGAGAACTGGTACCAGCTTCTGCCATGGCCTTGTTTGCTGATTGGTTCTGTGAGAATATATAACCAAGTGTTAACATCGTAATGGACAGAATAAATCCGTTGTTGTCCCCGTTACAACATTAACATGAGGTAGATGGTGAGTTAGTGGTTAGTAAGTGCATGAAGACAGTGTGTGTAGTTAGTGCTTGTGTTGTCCTAGGAGACTACTGCAGTTAGTAAGTGGGTATGAATTTACAAATTGGGGTCGGGGGGTTTATTACAGGCCCTAGGCTGCCAAATGCAGTGAATGGGCTTTGCTTTCGGTTTCGGAGAGTCTCTAGAGAGCTTTCTCGGTGTCGTGGTTTGAAAACGAGGCCTTTTTGGGACCCATTTACAATTGATTACATGCACGCTCTTAGGTCTTGGTGTGTTCTTGAGCGTTGAGAACGAGTGAATACTGGCAGTGTGCGTAGCTGCGTTATGCTGTTTAGGTTGTGGCCTCAGCGTAGTTATTTGTGCCATCAAGCAAGCCTTAGGCACCCAAATTTGTCTTGATTGTGGGCTAGCCTTCATAGACTTCTTGGGCACCCAAATATAATTCACGTTAGTAGAAGAATTTCCGAAAGACTTCTTATTAGTGTCGTGTTGTTGGTTACTAATAAGAGGCTTTGCTCGTGTGGTTGGCTTGAGTGCAACCGGGTGTTTGCCTTTCCGCACCCACACTTGTTTCACTTGCTGGGACATTTTGCTGCGCAGGTACTTTGGATCCCCGACATAGGTAGTACTCTGCTTCTTCGGCCTGTGATCCACCTTGGGTTGTTGCCTTCTTCTGGCCTTTGGAAAAGAAGGGAGTTCCTTTGCATCCCGGACTCCTTTTTTGCGAATATCCTTCCTCTGCAACACATAGTTTTGGACAAGAACAGCATGGTCAACTTCATGTGCACCCCTGGAAGGACCAGGAGTCTGTGCCTTTCCTAGTTCCTTGAGTGCTCCATTGTCTAATTCTACTGTAACTCGACTATGATTGACCCATACCTGAAGAAGTCCACTTCTTAGGTTTAAATTGACTGCTTGGTCATAGATCCAATCTTGACCCAAGACAAGAGATTCCCTGAGATCCTCATCCTGACACACTAGTACTTTAACTGTCATTGCCTCATCGTGAATGTAGAGGGGAAGTTCCACCTCGCCCATGCAAGGGGTTTCCACGCCTCCCAATCCTATGAGATATGCTTCCACAGGATTGACAGTCAATTGTAATTCTTGGCAATAAGACACTCTAACAGCACTAGTGGCTGTGCCTGAGTCAATCAAGGCTCTTACGTTCCGTGCACTCTTTCCTTGTCCTATATCTAGGGTTATGAAAGGACGTCTATCAATTATCCTATGCGAGCTTGTTCCTGCAACTTCACACATGGCCATAGGAAATCCTTGATCTGCATAGTCATTCGCTCTAGGCTGATTTCTACCTTGCCTTCGTAATTTCATCCTTCTGATGCGTTCTAAAGCTTCTGCTTGAGCTTCTTCTCTAATTCTCTTTTCTTCCTCTTTGCGTTTCTTAGCAGTGTTGAGTCGACTGAGCATTTCCTCCGTGAGGGGTTCCTGATACAACTTGACTCTGCAACCGCTAATATAATTAAGGAGAACATCACCCTCTAATGTGGCCAATTGTACTGCTCCGCTCGTGGAGATCCTATTGATGATCATAGGTCCGTAGCCTCTCTTTTCTAGCTTCCTCGCGTGTTGTTTTAGTGTATAGACTAAGACTAGATCTCCTGCTTTTAAGCCTTTATCCTTCACGTGGGCATCAAAGTATGCCTTCTGTCTCTTCTTGGCTGCATATATCCCTGCAGCGGCTCTCAGTCTTGTTTCTCCTAATCGTTCAAGGTCAAAGATCCTAGAGGAGAGCTCATGACCTGTCCATTCGTACTCTTGTGCTACTCTCAATGTAGGGATCAAAAAGTCCAAGGGTAGCACAGCGTTTTGGCCAAATACCATCTGAAAGGGAGTGGCTTGGAGTACCGTTTTGTAGGCCACTCGGTATGCCCAAACAGCATGGTGTAGCTGTTTGTCCCAATCAGAGCGTTTAGTGTTCACTAATTTCGTCAGTACATTGCATAAAATCTTATTAGTGCTCTCAGCTTGTCCATTAGCTTGAGGATGATAGGGGGCAGACTTCTTGTGTATTACCAAGAATTCTTGGAGTAGATTTTCAATCACTTCGTTCAAGAAATGAGTGCCTCTATCACTTACAAGCTCTATAGGTAGCCCGTATCTCGTGAATACATTCTCAAACAAGAATTTGGCAGTTGTTTGAGCATCGTTCTTTGTCGTAGCCTTTACCTCTACCCACTTGGTGAGATAATCTGTCGCAACAATGATGTATTCCGCATGAGAACCCTTGGCTGGGGGATTAATAGGACCTACGAAGTCTATTCCCCACTTAGAGAATGCACGTCCACCCATCATAGGTTTCAGTGGCATCTCATCTTTGCGTATAGGATACTGAGTCCTTTGACAGACATCACACCGTTTCACATAGGTATGTGCATCCATGTGAAGGGTAGGCCACCAGAAGCCCGCAAATAGTATCGCCTTGATCACCCGATCTGGTCCAAAGTGTCCTCCTGCTACACCTTGGTGAGCAGTTTCCAAGATCTTCAGATATTCACTTTCGTGGACACATAGTCTCAGGTAACCATCTTTACCACGCTTATATAGATTTTCACCAATGAGTGAATAATCCCGGGCTTCTTGTTCTAAACTCCTTTTCCTCGCCAGAGTCATGTCTGGAGGGAATGTGTTTGTCCTCAGGAATGATACTAGTGGTTCGCTCCAATCTGGCACAATGGATACTTGATAAAGAGTGGCATGTTCCACTGGTGGTTTAGCGCAACAGATTGGGCAGTCCTTGCACAACTTTTGGACATCCGCTTCCATAGTTGGCCAATGCACTCCGAATCTCTTTAGAGTCTGTAACGTTCGTTGCTTTGAATGGTGTTGCTCTAGTGCACCTACATGTGCTAGTTGCAACCACTTAGCGTACTCATCCTCTTCTACACAACAAGCCAAGATCCCTTGATCTGTGTGCTTGTACATACTTCCTGCCATGATGTGGTACTTTTGGGCTTTTACCACCTCCCTATTCCGTGTGTTTATCACTGGATGATTAGGCCCGTATGTTAATACTGGTACCAATGGCTTGGCCCACTGCGGTACAACTTCCAAATTAAACAAGTAAGCATCAGGAAGGTCATCTGGCACTCCTTGTGGGGCTTCTCCCGATGTGAGCCTAGAGAGATGATCTGCTCTCAAGTGAGTCCTACCTTTTCTTACCACAACCTCAAAGTCATATTCCATTAGCAAGAGAAACCATCTCACTAATCTTCCTGTATTGCATGGCTTGTTTACGAGATATAACAATGCCTGATGATCAGTAAAAAATTTAAACTTATTTGCAAGCAAATAGTGTCTAAATTTCTTAACTGCATATACCATGCCTAATCCTTCTCGCTCTGTAGTGGTGTAATTCCGTTCAGCTGCATTCAATTGTCTACTGACATAGGCAATTGGAAGATCCATATTACCTTCGCCAGTAGGTTGGGCAAGCACGCATCCAATAGCATAATTGGATGCATCCACGTGAACATGGAATGGCTTATTCCAATCTGGTGTGGTCAAGATTGGTGTTGAACATAATCTTCGTTTAAGCTCTTGGAAGGAATTCTCACATTCATCCGTCCACTCAAAGTTTATCAGAAGTCCGTACATGGGTTTTGCTATGACAGCATACATGTGTATAAATCGTCGATAATAACCACAATGCCCCATGAAAGCTTGTACTTCCTTGACATTCTTTGGCCTCGGTAGCTCTGCTATGGCTCTCACTTTTTCTTCGTCGGTAGATATGCCATTCTTTGACACTATGTGTCCTAGAATCTTGCCTTGCCTGACCATAAAAACACACTTTTCTGGGTTCACGCAGACCTGATATTCTCTACATTTGTCAAAGATTTGTCTGAGTTCAGGAATATGGGTTTGTCTAACATTGGAATGAGCACAGAGATCATCAACATAGACTTCTAAACTCTTTCTTAGGAACTCCTTAAACACATGGCACATCAGCCTCTGGAAGGTAGCTGGTGCGTTGGTAAGCCCAAATGGCATTACTCTAAAAGCAAAAATGCCCCATTCGGTGGCAAAGGCGGTCTTATGCTGATCCTCTGGAGCTATGGCTACTTGATTGTAACCCGAAAATCCATCAAGGAAGTTGTACACTTCCTTGCCTGCCACTCTTTCTAAGAGATGCTCTGTGATGGGAAGCGGATAGTTATCTCGAATTGTGGCGGCATTAACCTTTTTCAAGTTAATGCACACACGCAGCTTGCCATTCTTCTTGGGCACCACTACGATGGGGGATACCCATTCAGTGTGCTCAATTTCATAGATAAATCCAGCTTCAACCAGTCTATCTATCTCTTCCTTGATCTTAGCAGCGTAATTATCGTTATATGTATAAGGCTTTTGCTTAGAGGGTTTGGCATCTGAGGTCATGGGGATGGTGTGCGAGCATATGTCCGGGTCAACCCCTTTCAAATCCTTGTAACTCCAAGCGAATACATCTCTGTATTCTCTTAGCAAGGCAATCAATTCATGCTCTTCTTCTTCTGTCAGGTCATGGCCTATATACGTGCATCTCTCCTCTCCTTCTTCTATGGCCACTACTATTTTCTTGGTGGTTTCTTTGTTATCATAGGCCTCTCCTGATTGTGCCTCTCGTTTAGGCATTCTTATCATGACTCTCCTGTCATCTATCTCGTAATTCTTAAAATTTTCTGGGACCTCAAACAAAGATTCTTCCTCCTCTGGTAAGACTTCTTTCTTTCTTCGTTTCTTTCCTTCTTCCTTCGGGGTCATATGTGTTGCTAATCTTACATCATTTGTAACCTCTCCATGCTTCTGAGGTTGAAATTCCACTTCATGGAAATATTCTTCATCTGATGCAAATGGTGGGTCCATAATGATTGACTCTAGATCGGAGTCACTTGCATCCTCAAATGCATCAGGGCTAGGTTCGCATTCTTCTAGAACTGCCTCTCCCATGATTGGCTCTATGGAGAAGACTGAAATGTCATAGCCATCCTCATCACAGTGAGGTGTCCATTGTTCTTCATTGATGGCTACGTCCATTGTTGCTAAAATTTCTGCCCAACCGTGAGGTTCAAATTCTTCGTCTGGAAAAACTACAGGTGCATAGGCTGGGTCTTGGATTGATCTATGGGTTTCTTTCGCACCTACCTCTCTGGCTTTCTCTCTCTTCTCTTCTTCTACTGCTACCTTGCACATCCATAAGTGAGTGTCTTCATGCATCCATGAGGATCCAGATTCTATGGAATGCACAGATTCCGTATCATCTTTGGCTCTATGGATGGGATTCCACTGGATAGGAGGGACATCTCTATGAGAATAGTCCTTGAGATTGACTTTGGTTGTAACGCCCAAGTGTTGCAAATACAAGGAGTTGGTTCCCCAATCCTGTACCACTTGCAACTGTCGCATAAATGGTCTTCCTAAAATCATCTCATAAGCATGATTTTTGCTGAAGTCACATATAGCAAAGCTATGCTCAAACTCAACACCACAAGTGGTGAGAGTTATCCCTTCCAGCAATCCTAAGGGTCTCTCAATATGACCATCGGCCATCTGCAATTTCATTCTTGTTGGCCTGAGTGCTGGCTTGCCCCAACGCTTCCATAGGGAAGTAGTGGCAATTGCAACTCCTGCACCTGAGTCCAAAATTGCCTTGGTGGTGTAGTCCTGGTAGGTAATGGGAAGATAGGTATTCCCTTCTTCACCTTCACACATATCTCCTATCTTGTCCAAGGGAATTTCTGGCACTGTCCTATGGGATCCTACCCGGGAACGAGGTTTTGCAACTTCAGTTACTCGACTGGCTACATATTTTCGCGCTTCTGGTCTATCCTTAGGCAGTTCTTTCAAAGTGGGATCGCGCTGCACCTTGGTGTTCTTTACTACCTCCGTGTTCCTTGATATGACTGAGTCATCGTTCCTTACCATGACTGTGGGTGCTCTCATACATGTGGACTTTGCTTCCCATGGGCCTGTGAAGTGGGGTAGCTCTTGTATGGAATTAGACTCAAAGTCCAATCTCTCGTGAGACTGAGCACTCTCATGTTCCCCATAAATAGATGGGATGTCTTGTGGGAATTGATCATGTGCATCATCCACAAGTTCAAAAGGAGGGGCGACTTCACTTTCGTTATCCCATTTGTCTTCTTGAATCTCTCGTAGGAAGTCTGGTGCAAACCGATTCATAGAAGAAGAAGTGTCTGGCTCCGTAGAGTTAGGCACATAAGCAACCTGGGAAGGAGGGCTTATTCTCTCGTTGGCTCTTTCCTCGTTCTCATGGGTGGCTGGAGCACAAGCTTCCTGGGGAGGATTACTTATTCTAATACTCTTTCGAGCAGGCTCATACGCTCCCTGAGAAGGAATGTAGGCAACCTGTGGAGGTACGTAAGCTTTCGAGGGGGGTACATGTGACTTTCGGGGGGGGAGATAAGCTTCTTGGAAAGGCACGTGGGCTTCCTGAAGAGGCTGGCTTTTCCGTTCTCTTGCCCTTTCCTTTCTTTGAGGGGTAGGTTCCTTTTCTGACTGTGCATTTAGCCTCTCTAATCTTTCTAAGGAGGGAAAGGTGTCTGGTTTAGTGGAATTGGCCACATACACTTCTGATGGGGAATGCTTCATGTTTTTGCTTGCTTTATCTTTTCCTTGATTTTTTTCTTCCTTGGCAGATCTTGCAATTATTTCCTCTAACTTCTCTAGGAATCCATCCAAGTGTAATTGCGTTTTGGTTGAGCCCGAGTAATTGAAAAGGCGACTGGCTTCAAACATAGTTTGAGCCAATGCGACCATTTTCGCGCACAGTTTGGTTCTTTCTATCTCTAGGTCAGCTCTAGGATAGCACTTGTCATGATCCATGACGTTTGGCCCTTCTTGGATTCTGGCCTGATATGCTTTGAGCATCATGTCTATGTCTTCAGGAGTGGGATCAGCTAATACTGATCCTACCCTAGGGGGTGGTGGAATCGCATGGCGTGGGTTGGAAGGTGGCGGGTCGGAGGGCGATGGGAGTGGTGGTGATGGGATAGTGTGAGAGGGGGTTTGAGAGGTGATTTCAGTTATCCTAGCTTTGGTTTCTCTTATGTTTTCCTCAAGTTCACTCATCTTTTTAGCCCATTGTCTTTTCATTCTTTCCCGACTATCTTTCCATGCTCTAGTCCTTTTCTTTGTTACGCTCTCGGTTTCACTCGCCTCTGAGTTCTTATCCGGGTTTACCCCTTGATTCTGCTGCAAGGCTTGAGCTCGAGTGACTACCTGTACGGGAGCAGTGGAAGTGACACTTCCTGTGGAATCTACCACTAACCCAATAACGTTGATCGGAGTGATTTTTGGCATATTATTAGGATTCTTAGGGCAATCTCGTAAGAGATGTTCTTTTCCACAATCTTGGCAAAAACCTTGGATTGTCATTGACTGGGGTTGTGTAGGTGGAGGCAAGGGACAATCACGAATGAGGTGATCTCCTTGACACTGGTAACATGGACCTCTAGGGGATGGTGGTCGTACCTGCCTAGGTTGAGGCCTGGGGTTGGGGTTTGCATACATTACGTTCGTGTAATCTGACTCCCAACTAGGTTCACTTGGTTCTTCACTATAGTAAGACTCACCATGTTCTGGAGACTGCATGTAGTAAGCATGGGGACTATCGACATGTGTAGAATCAAAGCTATGGTCACTTGGGTCACTTTCTGAGATCAATGGGGTTACTGGTACTATGGCCCTATTCAGGTTTTCTTCTGCAACAGCATACTTTACTGGAATCACGTTAGCGGGGTTTGGGGGCTGTTGAGCTAGTACCGGTTGGGGTCTCTGTTGGGCTTGATATTGTGGTTGGTAGGTTTGTTGGGGTCTAGCATATTGTGGTGGTGGAGGGTACTGGTTCTGGTATCTGCCTTGTTGGTAGGCCTGATGGTAGGGTTGCCTAACTGCCTGCTTGTTGTATGGGCAATCTTGCGCAGTGTGGTTTGTGTACTTCCGTTCTATGGTGCAGTACTGGCTACTAGGGTTAACTTGGGGTTGAGCCATAATGGGACAGACGTTCGCCATATGGTCACCACCGCATGTATAGCACCTTTTCACAGGGGCAAACCTTGGGATTTGTTTGCTAGTTACACCTAATTTCTGAGCTACCTTTTCGGCAAGTTCCTCAATTGATGTGGATTGCGTGGAAGAGTGACTAGATGCACTATCTGAATCTTTGTAGATTTTGGAGAGCTCTAGTTCTTCCCCTAGGTTATCTTCAATGTCAATGCACATGCGTACACATTCTTCTATGGTCCTAGGGTCCTTCAGATACACATAGGATCTCAATTTCGTACTCAGCAATCCATCAAGGAATAAGGCTACTTGTTTAGCAGATGTGGGTAACTCCGAAATAGGGCACCTTTCAAGATATTGTCTAAATCTTCTTCCGGCCAATCTGACAGTCTCTTGGGGGGTCTGTTTGAAGCTGTGAATCAATGAGGAGGTATTGTGTCTTATGCCGCTCTTAGAGAACTCTACAATGAATGCCTCTAGGAGTTGGTCTATGCTCCTGAACTGACGCTCATCTAATGGCTGAAACCATGTAAGTGCTGTATTCCTAAGGGTTAGACCGAAGGCATTGTATTGCGTGAACAGATCTTCCACTTGTTCAGCTCTCAAGACTTGCTTGAACTCCGCCACATGATCATAGGGATCTCCTGTGCCGTCAAAGTAATTCTTCATGGACTTAACTAGCTGGGTGGGTCTCAAAGTTCTTGTGTGCTCTCTAGGCCTCGGCAGAGGGAATCCATCTACATTTCTTTGGTTCCTGTGGGCTCTAAGCATCTCAAGTTCTACCCTGTTCGTCTCCGTCCTCGTTCTTTCTCTGCCTACTGGGTTGGCAAAACTTACTTCTGGTCTATCTTTGCTTCTGTCTCTTTGCGTACCATGAGCTTGGGAATTTCCAGCCCCAGGGTGACCATAGGATACATTTGATCTTGGTTGGGGGAAAATAAATTCACCCTTCCAAGTGTAAGCATGCCTATCATTTTCTGTCACCACAAAGATCCGTTCCGAAGTGTGATCTAAGTAGGTCACTCTACCTGGGCTATCTGGATCCTTAAATTCATAGATCATGATATTTCCTATATCAGTTGGCTGGTTGGATTTATACCTCCAAAATGCTTCATCAGTTTCTCGATGGATAAGCAACTCTATGCTCTTGTTGTCTTGGGGTACCCACTCAGGCGTGATAATCCTAGTGAGAACTGATTTACCTCGAGGGGTTCTAGGTTCTACTCCTATATTTCCTTGTTCCAAGTCGCCTAAGTCCGCTTCTGAGATTACATTTCCAAATTCATCTGTCCTATATGGATGACTGGTGACTACGTATATAGTTCCTTCCTTGTCCAGGTATGCACCGTTTTCAAACTTGACAGCTGGGTGCTCTAGTCCTATGGATTGGTCAGGGTTTTTAATCTAGACCACGGATCTTCCTAGGCCGTCCTCATAGATGCTAGCACCTAGTCGGTTGGTCCTAAGATATTCCAGCTGTGTTTTGTAAGGGCCTTCTACCCTGTACAAATAAGGCACTCCTGAACTTCCCGTAGGTCTGTCCATGCCTTGAGACATTTCTGACTCGCTGGTCTCAGAGCTAGGGTAGTATGAGTGGTGGCTCAATTGCTGGGCCCAAGACCTTGCAGTGTGATTGACACTAGCCTCTGAAGACCTAAGGCTTTGTCTCTCTCTTGCTAGGTGTCGTCCTGATCTAAGGTTCATATGCCTAACTGATTAGCCCAATTTTTTGCCCAGAGTACAACCTCGTTGCCGATCAATTGGTATCAGTTACTTGATTCTTTTTAGTTATTTCCCGTGTTTAAGGTCTTATCTGATATTACGTCGTCAGGAATACTTGAATGTTCTTCGTGCTTTCAGATTGATCGTTCCACGTTAGGTTCTTTTTCTTTATGTTATCGACAGTACAGTAACTAAGTTTTTAGCTTGAACTTGAGTTTTTAGATAGTCTTCAACTTGATAACTGCCTATCGTCAACCTGACTTACTCCTACCTCTACTCGTTCTTAGCTTGAGCTAGGAAATGACAGAGGGAGTTGAGAATATTCCAACCTTACTTGTTGATCCCTTGCTTTATGGTGCTCAAGAACCCGGTTCTCAAGCTTGCAAAGAAACCTTGCTTTGTATGCTCTCTGTTGCTCTCAATGGACCTATAAAAGTCCCACGGTTAGCTCAATGCTTAGATTCAAAGGACACAACCAACCACTTTCATTCATGTAACATAAACACATATTTGCATTGTGACTTTTAGGAAAATAATTCTAAAGACCCCTGACTTTGAGCCCCCTGGGTATGGTCAACTTCAAAATACCCTCTCTGAAAATCAACGCATTATCTTTATAAAAAACAGTTGAGGGCGTGTAGTATATGCTACGAGCTTTCCAACAAGCCCAAGAGCTCAAAAATTGGATTTCATATGAAAAAGTTATGACTGCTCAGGGTTTAGGGGGTTAATTCAGGATTCAAAACAAGTTAACAGTCAAACAGGAATACTCGAGTAGCTTGTGGCACGGCCTTGCGATGCAATACTACACCCTAGTGTTTGTCCCAAATTTAGTCAAAATTTAGACCAATAATTTTGCCTTAAAAATTTGACCTAATTTGCCCTTCTAACGCGTTCGCAAAGTCTGTCGGTCGCGATTGACAGGTCAGTCGCGATCGACGTGTCGATCGCGATTGACAGGTCCGTCGTGGCTGTCAGTCGCGATTGACTGGTCAGTCGCGATTGACACGTGGCCGAAAAGTCAATCAATCGTGGTCAAAGGGTCGTTGACTCTGTCAGTCGCGATTGATGGGTCGATCGCGATTGACAGGTCGGTCGCGAGGGTCTGTCAATCGTGGTCAATCAGTCGTTGACTGTGTCGATCGCGATTGACTGAGCCGTCGTGGTCTGTCCGTCGTGGTCAAACAGTCGTTGACTGTGTCGGTCGCGATTGATGAGTCGATCGCGATTGATGACTCGATCGCGATTGACACGTGTCACGTGTATGGTCAGTCGGTCGTGGTCAATCGGTCGTTGACTTTGTCGGTCGCGATTGACAGATCCGTCGTGGGCTGTCGGTCGCGATTGACGTGTCGATCGTGATTGACAGGTCTGTCCGTCGTGGTTTGTCGATCGCGATTGACAGAGCGATCGCGATTGACAGAAATCTGTGGAATTTCAAAAAACTAAACACATTTTTGGGAAGCTCTAGGCCTGTAGGTCATGGATATGCACTTTGTTTAGCAATTAGAGCAATTTTTCTGTCGGTCGCGATTGACAGAGCTCGGCGACACACAGACAGTTACTCAGATTTCCGTACCTGCGCAGAGTGTTGGGGACGATGATGCGGCCTGTACCTGCAGAATGCTCACAAAACATGCAAAAAACAGCACATGCAAATTCGCTCTCTCGCTCTCTCTCACAAGTGAAATGAGGGAAATGAGGTGGAGATGGGGATATAGTCAAAAAATTGAAATTTTCGCGATGATGGAGATGGAGGTGGGAGATGGTGATGATGATGATGGAAATGAAGATGGTAAAGAAAGTAAAAGAAAATCGATGAGAGTGAAGAAAATACCTACAACTCCAACGCGTCAACTCTACGTCTTACCATCACACGCTCGTCCTCAAAGCTCGATCCCCGGCAACGGCGCCAAAATTTGGTGTAGTTCAATGATGAGTAGCACCTCCTTTAATGTCAATCCGGGAAGACGTGAGGATGGTATGAAGACCTCGAGCAAGTGGCGGCACAAGTGCGTGAGTGAGAAGCACACTAGCATGCACACACATACACACACACGCGCACACACAGCAAGACAAAGAGTGAGAATCAATGGAGCTTTTAGATTACTTTCAAAATGCTCTTACAAGTTCGTTTCAATTACAATCTAACCCCAAAAATGAGCTCTCTAGCTCTTTTTATAGTTTTTGACTAGCTTTTGGCCCTGTCCAGACCTAGTGTCCGGCCTAGTTAAAAATTAGGTTCCAGGGCTTATTTGGGGGCTCAAACGAGATCTAAAAAATACGAAAATTGGTACGCAACTACTTCTAAGGCTCCTCAAGCTCACGGACTCCTTGGCTTGCACAAAATGGAGCTACAAAAATGTGAAATGATATTTACAATGATTGTTAGTGATAAAAATCACTGTTGTTGTAGGGATTTCTTCTAGTGATCTGCCATACATATCTTCGAGCTCCCTACTTGCTCCTCCTCCCTACATGTCCATCTCTTTGATCTGCATTAATGTCTTGCAAAAATATTGGCCTACTTGCCAGATCTTCTTTGACTGCCCTGTTTGCTTGTGCTGTCCCTTCGCTCTGACTCCCTTCTTTGACTTTCACGTCTTGTAAGTCCTGGTGTACCAAGACTACTGCCAACAAACCTGTTCTTCCTCTTTCTGTACTTTGTTATCCTGAGTTGAGGTTGAATCAATCTCCACTGAGAATTTTACCTGATCATTCATTTGCTGCTCCTTTTGTCCCTCCTCTTGCTCATCTATATCCATAAGATCTAATGTGTCTTCTTTTTCCTGATCTTCTGTAGTTGTGAATTCCTCATTATGATTTAAATCATAAAGTATGTCTTCTATACTTTGGTTTATTTCTTTTTCTGTATTTCCTTCTTTACCCTCTTTGAAATCCATCTTTTTTAGTACTTCCTCAGTTTGACCTTTATCTTCTTCTTTGTGCACTGAGCTGCATCTCTAAGCTTCCTTTTCTACTGCTAGTTTTTCCTCAACCTCATTTAATTTGAAATAGGTTTGCTAAGATGGTTTTGTCCATATTGTTTTAAACCCTGTGTCCACTAATCCACAACTGAACTCTTTCCTTGCTTCAACCTCTTCTTCCATCATTACTGCTTTTCCTTTTAGTATCCTTTTTTCTTCTCCAGGACTAACCTGTTTTGCTGCTTCTTCATGGACCTGTACTCCTTGTGACTTTTGACTCATATCTTCTGATGTTTTGCTTTTTTCAGAGACTTGTACTGTCACTATTGGAGTGCTAGGTACTGAGAAATTTAAACTTTTCAAAAGAAAGTTTTCAATGTCACTATCCAAATCTGAAGAGAACTGTGAGGAACCAGCTATCCCACTGGCTATCCCTGATTTGTCCATTCTTTGCTCTTCTAATACAATGGATTCCTCCTCCTTGTTTTCTTCTACTAACAATTTTTCTGTCTCCTTCCTTTGTGCTTGTTCAACTGCTTTTCCCTTACTCTTCTTGGTCAGCTTCCTTTTCTGCACAGGTTTCTTCCGAACCTTCTTCTTCACTTCTACTGTGGTTCTAGTTTCAGGAGGACCTTGTAACTCCTTGAAATAAGCCAACAGTTCTACTTCCTTTTTGACAAAAACCTCTTCAGATTCTGCAGCCATCATCTGATGATCATGTAACTCTTCATAGTGTTCCACTTCTTCTTGTATCCAGTCAATTGCTTTACATGAATAGTCTTCCAACATTTTCTGATATTGGGCTTCATAGATTGCCCTCTTATTGTTTCCTTGAGTCAAATAAGTATACAATTGTTCCTTACTTGCTTGAGGTGGATGAGGTTCCTTTGAAGACTGTACCTCCTTTTGAGCAGCTTCATGTTCTTCTTTTGTTACTTCTTCTTGTTCCAATTCTACCTTCCTAGGTCCAACCTTCTCTTCTTTAATGGAATAACTTCTTTTGAGACCCCTTTTCTTTTCCTTTTTGCTCCCTTCATGCTTGTTTGGGCTTCTGTCTCTCTTATGTACATCATTTTAGAAGGACTTTTAATCCCTGACATCAAACTTCTGAAGTATTGAGCTTCTGGAGCCAACTTTAATTGATCCTCCATTCCTAAAACATGATATATAATCCTTGTCAAGAATTGTGCTCCATTCATGAACTTTCTTTGCTCCTAATGTTTGGTTGCTTCCTTCAATTGATCATGGATGTATGGAGTTACATCCATTACTCCAAATGGCTTGGTTTTGTCCTTATTATTGAACATGATCAATGTCACTGGTTTGTGTGGCATGCTGTATCTAGGCAGTTTTGGAAAACAGAAATATTGAAGGAACATTCTGATAGCATATTCTTCATTCTCTTTTCCTTTGAAATCAGCAAATTTGGAATATCTTGCATAGGTTGCTTTATTCTTCTTGACAAAACTGTTATCCAGCTTAGTTCCCATGGAATAGAACTGAAGGGCTGCCCTGATATGCTGCTTTTATAGTAATATTCACTTCTTTGTTTTCCTTGTCCTTGATTGAACACCTGAAATATGCATCATTGCCCTTTCCAACTTCCAGCAGATTGTTCATAACCTGGGATACTCTCTCAAAATCAATAAAAAATAAAGGTTCATCCAACAGTCTGTGTAATCCCACTGATTTCCATCTTTTATAATTGACTGCAATTTTTAGAAATTTGTAAAATTCCTGGCACAACATGGTATACTTGTGACCTCCAACTCCTACTGTGAAAATGTGCTGACCAATGATACTAAGGGTTTCCTTTAGTTCCTCGACTTCTTCTCTGCTTCTAGAATTTCCTGTTCCTCATCAAACTCCAGCTCCACCTATTCCACTGTTGCTTCACTGTCTAAGAACCAATGTCCTCTAGACAAAGTTACTGAGTCTGCTTTGAAATCATGAATTGGCAGTTCCTTTGGATTCACCATTCTGGAGAAAGTATAACAGCACAAAAAAGAAAACTCCACCCACATGAGTCACAAGAAACATAAATAAAATCACATTTGTCTTGAGATGTAAATGAAAAAGAATGAAAATAAAATCTGAGATGAATCCTGACTTCCTTATTTATATCACAGATATAACTCAATTGAAGTGATCATCACATGTGTAGCAAGATGTCTAGTGCTCTTTTCCCTTTTGACAGCTCTTTTTTTTTATATATATTTTTTTAATAATAAAAAGAAAAAAATGAAAAAAGAAAAAATGAATGAAAAATAAAAACCTGCTAAATTACAACCTATATCTTGCTTGTGCTATATAACTTATATATTCAAAAGAATTACCAAAGAATTGATATATTTTCTCTTTTTTTTTCCTCTTTTGTTTTTTTCTTCTTTTTTTCTCTTTTTCTTTTTTTTATAATAATAATTTTTTCTTCTTTTTTTTTAATAATAATAATTTCCTCCACTTCTCTCTCTTCCCCTCCTATTTCTTTTCTTAGAAAGAGGATGAGGTAGAGTTAATGGAAATAATTTCCAAGATGTCATAATTTCCTTTTGGTAAAATTCTGAATTCTTTATCAAGAATCCCATGTGTGCATCAGATGACCATTTTGCCTTTTCCTTCATCTGAAACTCTTCATACTTTTGAGCTATTTTAGTATCTTCATACTTGTTTTCTTCCATTGAATCAGATCTGATTTTTTTACCCAATAATACTTGATTCCTGTTGACTTTGTTCTAGGAATAAAACAATCTTCTTTTGATAAACTGTACTTGGAAGTTTTTGGCTTCCATATCCATTTAGTTCTGGAAAATTGTTTTGATGAGCAGTGCTTGCATGTATTTTGTTTCCACATTCTTCTTGTCTTGATGCCTAGATGCTTCTGACCATTCCATACTTGCGACCTTTCTTCTGTCTTTTCAACACCTTTTGTTTCTTCAATTTTCTCCTATTTTTATTGAAGTAAATTTGGTCATGAAGAGGTGGTGTTTTGTGATTTCTTTGTAGCTTCTAGTGAAAAAGTAAATCCCTCCAATTCTGAGTCATAGATATCCTGTTGATTTTCCTGTTCTTCATCACTCAATAAAAACATTAAAAACCTTTTGTCATTTAATGTCAATTTAAGCTTCATATTTTCAAAATCCAAAATTACTTTACCTTGCCTGAGCCATGGTTGTCCCAAAATCAATTTCTCAGTCATCATATGATGAGGCCATTCTTCACAATCTATTTTCATATATTCTTTATTGATTTTAACTTCAATAGATGGTGAAGACAAGCTCTGTATTATCTATCCTTCTAAGGTTTTGATAAATGTTTTACTTTCAGTCCTTTTTAAGTTGAACTTATCCAACAAAACTGAACTGATCAAATTTACTTGTGCACCTGAATCTATCAAAATCTTGACTTTCTCATCATGAAAATTCATTGTTAAACAGGCAAATGCTCTCTTACTCTTAAAGGACTTCTCTAAGGTCCTTGATTTTCCTTATCCTTTCCTTTGCCTCCTGTTGAGCCTCATTCCTAATTTTTTCCTCTTCTTTCTTCTTGTTTTGAGCTTGATGTATTCTTCTCCATTCAGAAACAGTTAATGGAAGATTATACCTTTTTACTCTACATCCACTTATGAAGTTTGGCATGATTTCTCCATCTATATTAGCTAATTGGATAGCTCCACTGTTACTTATTTGATTGAAAATATAAGGCCCATGTTCTTTTTTATGAAATTTCTTCTGATGTTCTTTCACTATGTATGCCAAAACTAGATCTCCTTCTTGTAAGTCCTTTTCTTTAATATGAACATCATGATAAGCTTTTTGCCTTCTCTTGTCTGCATATATGCTCATGATTGCTTGAAGTCTAGAAGCTCTCAGTTTTTCCAATTCCACCACTCTCTCAGATAATTCATGTCCAGTCCACTTGTACTGACTCCCCACCTTTAGTGTAGGAATAAGGAATTCAAAAGGCATAACTGCATTTTGTCCATATACCAAATTAAATGGTGTGGTTCCAAGTGCAGTTTTGTAAGCGACTCTATAAGCCCATAAGACATGATTAAGTTGCAAATCCCAATCATTCCTATTTGTGTTTACCAATTTCGACAATACAGTGCAAAGTACTTTATTAGTACTTTTTGCTAATCCATTGGCTTGTGGGTGATATGGGGCTGACTTTCTATGATTGATCATGAAATATTCACTTAAGTTTTCTATTATCTGGTTCAAAAAATGATTCCCCCTATCACTTACCAATTCAATTGGTAATCCAAATCTGGTGATAATATTTTCATAAAGAAATCTTGTAGTGGTCTGAGCATCATTCCTTTTTGTAGCCTTGGCTTCTGCCCATTTAGTCAGGTAATCTGTGGCTACTAGTATATATTCAGCATGGGATTGTTTTGTTGGAGGATGTATGGGTCCAATGAAATCCAACCCCCATTTACTAAATGCTCTTGTTGAAAACAGTGGTACTAATGGCATATTGTCTCTTTTATTTGGTTGACTCACTCTTTGACAAATTTCACATCTTTTCACATATGTTCTTGCATCAGGAAATAGAGTTGGCCACCAAAAACCAAAATATAATATGAGTTTAGTAGTCCTTTCACTTGAAAAATGTCCTCCTGCCACTCCAGAATGTGCCATCTCTAACATTTCCATATATTTATTTTCAGGAACACAGGTTCTTAAATATCCATCCATCCCTTTCTTGTACAATTGATCTCCAATCAGTTGATACTCTTCAGAAGTCATTTGTAGATTCTTTGAGTCTGCACTAGCTCTTCCTGGCTTTCCTTTCTTGTTTCTTTTCAACTCCTCAATTATGTTTGCACTCCAATCTGGATTTTTTTGAAACCAATATAAAGTTATAATTTCAGAATTTTGCAAGGATTGGCATTCCCAGCAGTTGGAAATATACTTTTTGACATCTTGAATCTTATTAGGCCAATGTACTCCCATCATATTGAGATTATTTAGGGTGACTATCATGGAAGCATGAATACAGGGATTCCAATAATGAGCTCTTCTTAAATACTCCTGTTGCTCCTCTTCTGGAGTACAATATTCCAATATGCCTATTTGATTGAGATGATACAAATGTCCAGGTAGTAGCACAAAATTCCTACTTTGTAATACCAGATCTGTGTTATTTTCAAATGTTCTGCATGGTCCCATGGTTAGCAAAGGTACTAAAGTCATGGCCCATTCTGGAATACTTTCTATTTTGAACAGGTATGCATATGGCAAGTCATCATCTAAAGGTGAACTTGGCTCCTTGGTTTGGATTATGGACAAATGGTCTGCTCTCAAATGAGTTTTTCCTTGTCTGACCACTACCTCAAACTCAAATTCCATCAGTAGGAGAAAACCATCTGACTATCCTACCTGTATCACATGGTTTGTTTACTAAGTAGAGTAAAGCTTGGTGATCCACAAAGAATTTAAACTTGTTGGCTAAAAGATATTGTCTATATTTTTTCACAGCAAATATCATTCCCATACCTTCCCTCTCAGTGGTTGTATAATTTTTTTCTGCTGAATTCAATTGCCTACTAGCATAAGCAATTGGAAAGTCTAATTTGCTCCCTTCTAGTGGTTGTGCTAACACACATCCTAAAGCATAATTTGAAGCATCCACATGGACATGAAAATTTTTATCCCACCATGGGGTTTTCAGAATTGGTGCTGTTACCAAACAAGTTTTTAAAGTCTCAAAAGCTTGGTCACATTCTTTGGTCCACTCAAATTTTGTGATCAAAGCATACAAAGGTTTTGCAATGTCTGCAAACTTGTGTACAAATTTTCGATAATACCCGCAATGTCCCATGAAAGTTTGAAGTTCCTTCACATTTTTTGGTCTTGGAAGTTCCACTATAGCCTTAATTTTTCTTTCATCAGTTGAAATTCCATTTCTAGAAAGTAAATGACCCAACATTCTCCCTTGCCTCAGAAAGAACACACATTTCTCTGGATTTAGACATACTCCGTATGTTCTACATTTTTTGAATATATTTTCCAGATCCTTTAAATGATCTTGTCTTTTTAATGAAAAAGTGCAAAGATCATCCACATAAATTTCCATTATATTTCTAAGGAATTCTTTGAATATGTGACACATCAGTCTTTGAAAAGTTGCTGGGGCATTAGTTAGACCAAAGGGCATAACCCTAAAGGCATAGATTCCCCATTCTGTGGAAAAGGCTATTTTATGTTGGTCTTCCAAAGCTATGGGTACCTGATTGTATCCTGAAAAACCATCCAAAAAGCTATAGACCTCTTTACCTGCAACTCTTTCCAAAAGATGGTCTGTTATGGGTAATGGATAGCTATCCCTTATAGTTGCAGCATTAACTTTTTTCAAGTTAATACATACCCTGAGTTTACCATTCTTTTTTGGTACCACAACTATAGGAGATATCCACTCTGTATACTCAATCTCATAGATGAAATTGGCAGCCAGCAGCTTGTCAATTTCTTCCTTTATCTTAGCATAGTATTTGTCATTAAATGTATAGTGTCTTTGTTTGCTAGGTTTTGCATCAGGAGTAATAGGAATTTTATGCTCACATATTTTAGGGTCAATTCCTTTCAAATCCTTGTAACTGTAAGCAACCACATCCCTATAGCTTCTAGCCAAATTCCTCAATGCTTCCTCCTCTTGATTTGTCATGTCATCAGCTATGACAATATGTCTTTCTTCCCCCTTTTCTTGAGTGATCATCACCTTCTTTGTTTGTTCCTCATTGCCATATGCCTCCCCCTTTTTCCTTTCTCTTTTTGGTTTCATTTTTAGAAGTAATCTGTCTTCCACTTCATAGGTTTTGAAATTTGAAGGTACATCAAACTGTTGATCTTTGTTTGTTATTTTTTTATCTTTTTCTACTTCTTGATCTTTTTCTATTTCCTTGTGTTTGTTTTTTCTATATTTTCCTGAGATTTTGTCTTTTATAGCATCTGTAGCTTCTACTTCTTCCAGATATCGTGTTTTTCCATTTTTTAATATTATTCCTTCCTCCTGGTCTTCCTCAGTTTCTGACACCCCTATCATTTGTATTCCTATGTGGAAGATATCATATCCTTCTTCATTTTGGAATTTTACCCCCACATACTCATCATTAGCTAGATCCATGGTGGTCAAAATCTGATTCCAACCATAAGGCTCAAATTCTTCATCTTTAAATTCTTGTGGTATGTAGCTTTCATCTTGTGATTTCTTTTCTCCTTGACAATCTCCTTTTCTTAACATCCTTTTTTTGTCTGTGTGTTTCCTTATCATATTACATTTCCAAATTGATGATTCTGTCTCATTCTGATCTTCACTCCCTGATTCTTCCTAGGATAATTCCATATGAAGTGGATTGTGGGAATTCAACTATGGCAAAAGTATGCTCTATCTCTATTCCACATATTTCTACAATCAATTGTTCCCATATTCCTAGGGGTTTTTCTATGTGTCCATCTGCAAGTTGTAATCTCATTTTAGTGGGTATTAACTCATTTTTTCCCCATTTTTCCCAAGTTTTTTTAGTCATGATAGCCACTCCTGATCCACTGTCTAATATAGCTTTTGCATGATTTTCACCAAATTGTATTTTCAGAGTTGAGTTTCCTTCTTCACCTTCACAATATCCTCCTATTTTATTAATAGGTATGTACAACAATTCTTCCAATTCTTGTTGTTGTGGTTCTAGGTTCTTTGACTTTGTTTCCCACTTTTTCATGTTGTGTTGTAAATGAGGATTTTGTTTTACTATCTCCTCCATTGTGGTGTGGTATAAAATTGTACAGTGTTTGTCTATATTGATTTGGAAGGTTATTTGTGAATTATCTTCCTGATCAATAGTTTTCCTGGTTTCAGTTGCACTTGCTCCTTCAACTATTGTTTGATAATTATCTGCTTCCCCCATTTTGAGTTGTGCTTCTTGTATGATTTGTTTACATCTTTGCATCCTTTCATCCTCTAAATCTGGCATAGGATATGCCATCACATGATCTGTAGGATTTGGTCCATCTTGAATTCTTCCTTTGTATGCTCTTATCAGAGTCTCTAGACTTTGTGAATTTTTTGTCTCTTCCTGAGTCTGTGTGTTTTGTGATTGGCTATTGTTTGTCTGTTCCATAGTCTCTTCTTCCATATTTTTACCCACTCTCATTTTTCTTTCCCATCTTCCTTTTTGTCTGTTTTTCTTTTCTTTTGGAAATGGAATTTTCTTATGTTCCTGTGTATGTGTCTCCTTTGTTATTTCTTGTTGTTTAACTTGTGCTCTTGTTATAGCATTTACAGTTACTTGATCATGGTCACTCAATTCTTCTTGCTCCATTATGTTAAATGTTTTTAATGGTATGTTACTAGATGTTTTCTATTGTTTTTGAGGGTTTCTTGGACAATCCTTTATTAAGTGTTCCCTACCACAATCCTTGCAATAGGCTCCTTCTATTCTTAGTGTAGGAGGTTGTGGACAGTCTCTAATGAAATGTTCTCCCCCACAGCTATAACAACTTATCTTTTGACTCCCTTTGAATTGAGGTTTTTGATTGGACATGTAATTATTAGTTATGTACATGAATGTGGTTGTGTCCATTTCAATTCTCCCATTTCCCAAGTCCAGAGCTTGCAGTTCTGGTTCTCTTTGTTCATATCCTTCCCAATCTTCCTGATATCCCTCATTCCAATGATAATCTTCTTTGTAAGATGATCTAAATCTTGAGCTTTCTTCTTCTATTGGTGTGTGTTTTACTGGTACCACATTTTTTGGTAATGGTGGTTGTTGTCCAAGTACAGGTCTTGGTTGCTCAACAAATCCAGAATCTCTTTGTAAGTTGTGTTGGTTTACATATTCTCTTTCTTTAATGTGTTGTTTATTGTAGAAGCACTCTTCTCTGGTATGGTTTGTCCATTTTCTTTCTAAAGTACAATATTTGAGTGTTTTTCTATCTTGCAAATGTTGTGGTTTTTGATAAGGAAATTGTTGAACCAAATGATTTTCTCCACAGTTATAGCATTTCTTATTTGTTGCTATCCTGGTGTTTACTAAATTTGTCTTAGTGCTAACTTCTAGGGCTTTAGCAATGGCTTGTGCTAATTCTTCTGCTGGTGGGATTTTATCCTCATCTGTTCTAGGTTGATCAAATGCTAATAGATCTTGTCCTCTGTTATCCTCCAAGTCTATTGCCTCTTTCACACATGCTCCTAGGTCAGGACATCTCCTATAATACACCAAGGTTCTTAATTGTGCACTTCTCAATCCTTCTATGAATAGAGATACTTGCCTTGCCATGGATGGTACCTCCTCTCTTGGACACCTATCAATGTATTTCTTGAATCTCCTAGCTGCCTCTCTGACATTTTCATCTTTTTGTTGTTTAAAACTATGTATTAGCGTAGCTGTACTATGTTTTATTCCAGTTTTTGAGAATTCCCCTATGAAGGCTTCAAGGAAAGATTCAATATCTAGATACATTTCCTTTCTCAATGGAATGAACCAAGATAGTGCAGGTCCAGTTAGGGTTAGACCAAATGCTTCACATTGTACTTTGTAATCCTCTACTTCTTTTGCCCTAATTAATTGTCTGAATTCTGCAGCATGTGCATGAGGATCAGAATATCCTTCATATTGGTTCTTCATGCATTTTGCTACTTGATAGGGCCTAAGCATTCTTCCCTGATTTTGCCACTGATGTCTCCTTCTGATTGGAAATTCATTAATTCCTTCTGCTTCTCTATCAAAAGGATTTGGGGAAATGTGTACTCTCCTACCTTGTTGTTGTTCAATATTAATGTGAGTTTCATTTTGTCTTGGCAAATCTGGTTGCCCTAGGTTTTGTTCCCAAGGTCTCTTGTCTGCACACTGCCCTAAATCATTAGAGTTTTCTGGATCCAGTGAGAAGATGTATACACATCCCTATCTATCCTCATATCTACCATCCTTAAATTGTGCTACTGGTGTTATATTTAAGGGAACTTCTAAGTTTCTCAACCTAATGAGAAACTTATGCATCCCATCATGATACACATAGGTTCCAAACCTATTTGTATACATATACTTGAGAATATTTCTATAAGCACTAGTTTCAGAATGTTCATTGGTTTCATTTAGGTTTTCCATGTTATTTTCCTGCCCTAAATCTTTTTCTTGTAAATTCCCTGCCACTGGTTCTATCTCCTTCCTTTTTAATTCTTGTTTATCAAGTGTGAACAATTTATTACCAAATCTCAGAATCATCCAACTAATTCACGATTCTGTGAAGAGAATCGTGTTTTCCACGATCCTATGAATAAAATCGTCTTTTCTACGATCTTGAGAAAATTCTAGATTTTCTCACTATTCTATGAAAAAGAATTTTATTTTTCAAAATTCTTTGGATATTCTAAATTTTCCACGATTATGTGGTTACAAATCGTGTTTTTCACGATTCTGTGAATGGAATCGTGTTTTTTTTCACGATTCTGTGGATAGAATCGTGTTCCTCATGATTCTGTGGATAGAATCGTGTTCTTCACGATTCTGTGAAGATAATCCTGATTTCCACGATCCTGTGAATAAAATCATCTTTTCTACGATCTTGAGAAAATTCTAGATTTTCTCACTATTCTGTGAAAAAGAATTGTATTTTTCACAATTCCTTGGATATTCTAAAATTTCCACGATCATGTGGTTACAAATCGTGTTTTTCACGATTCTGTGAATGGAATTGTGTTTTTTTCACGATTCTGTGGATAGAATCGTGTTCCTCACGATTCTGTGGATAGAATCATGTTCTTCACGATTCTGTGAAGACAATCGTGATTTCCACGATCCTGTGAAGGAAGTCGTGTCTGGTTGTTCTCAGAATCGCGATTTTGAGCAGATTCTTATAATTTTTTGGTTTTTGATTTTTTAAGTTCTTTTTTCTCTATTAGAAGCGCCTTATTAAAATACTAACATGCAATAAAAGATTTTTTTCAAAACCAGGATTTTTCTTCCAAAAAATTCAAAAAATCAAAAAGTTGCGATTCCGTGTTTTCTAACAATTTTTGTATTTTCTTGTGCTTTTACCAAAATATTAACTTGAAATTATACAAAAACTTATTATAAGCCACTTACCTTGCTGCCTAATCAAGTAATGTCCAAAAAGCTTGTTGTTGCAGAAGATCGTGACTCTGTTCAGTTGCTCTCACTCTCTCTTTCACTCAAATGAACATTTTTCTGAGTTTTCAGGCTTTTATAGACTTCAGACAATCACGATTGTGTGTGATTTTTACAAAATTTTAACTTTCCACTGTATGATTCTTGTCCCTTAGCAATTTTGTGGTTTTAATTCACCATTCCTATCCTTTCCAACAAAATTGGCTCTCTTTATCCTACTGATGAAAATCGCGATTCGGTACCCAATTCTCCAATCTACTCATTTGATGCTCAATTCTTACTGAAATTTTGAAATTTTGATTTCCTTTACTCATGCAACTTATGACACCTCTTAAAATCACTTACCTCTGAACCCAATAGTGCAACTAAGTGAAATTCTTTATCTTACAAAAAATCGCGATCCTGTGAAGAGAATCGTGTTTTTCTCTGAACTTCCAGCTTTTGCACTTTTTGACTTTTCTTTCCACCTAGTCTTCTTCAATGTTCTTCACCAACTCCAGATCACTTGTCACCTGCAATTATGCACCATCAAACTTTTTCAAAGAGATTTTTGAAAAATTTAAACAACAACTTTTACTCTAACATTTTTTTTGCCTTTCAATTTCCATTTTTTTTTTCACTTTTCCCCTTCCACTTTCAAACAACAATCCTCCTGTCCAACTCTCTAAGAAAAAAAAGAAATTTGTTTGAATTTTTAATGAATTTTATGAATTTTTTTGGTATTTTGCCCTAAACCAAGGTAAACACTTCACTTAGGGTTTTCTTGTTTCAAGATCCATTGATCTTTTGTTTCATGATTGGTTATACTCTTCTATGCTTGCAATCTAGTCAGTTTGGAAGTAGAGCTTACCAAGAAAATTTGTGCTAAGAAGTACAAGTATCAATTCATGCAAAAATAAACTCAATTACCTTTTCTTTCAAGAGCCAAACAAAATTTTTTCAAGATTATTATCCTAAATGGATCAATCTATTTGCACATAGCTACTTTACTTGACTTTCCTCATTGCAATCATGTCATCTTTTCCAAGATTAACAAATTTTCTTGGTACTTAGTCAAAAAGCACTCTACATATGCAAAGATAGTTACATTTTACCTTCCCTTTAACAATCTTGATTCAAATTTTTCCTCACACCTGCACTTTACTCTCAAAAGGAATGAGCAACTATCAATTTGCAAGAATTTCACAACTTCTTTTATCCCAAAAGGTTAACTCATGCTTTCTTTTCCCAAAAGACAAGCAAAGAAACCTACCTTTTTATTTTTCTTTCTTGATTATAGAGTAGTACCTTTTCAATGTGTTCAAATACCATCAACAATGGAAGATCCAGCAAGGTCCAAAACTTCAATGAAGCTTTTGCTTTGTTCCCCGGCAACGGCGCCAAAAAATGTTTGTTGTCACCCTTTGAAGTTGTCCTCTCCAATCATTTTAGCATAAAGGATCAACTACACATCTTTAAATTGTCAATCCAGGAAGTATACAAAAACCACAGCCCCTTCTATTTAATGAGTTGTTGAGTTAGTGCAAAAACCATAACTACAATTAGAGCAATTGACAAGAAATCACAAAGAACAAGTAGAGAAATTACAAAGAAAATATTTGCTCCATAGGGAGGCATTTGTCAATTTGATCAAAATTGGAATATTGATGAGGAGTTAGCACAAACGCAAAATATTAGAGATATGTATGCATCCTTAGTTTTGGAAAAACAGTTACTCAAAGAAGATTAAAGGGCATTAAAGAGCTCGAGACAAAATTGGAAGACATTATGTATAACCACAAATTTGAGGGATGGTACATGGCATCTAATGATGGAAAAAAAAATCAATGGACACTAATAGAGAACATTGATGAATCATGGAGTACTAATGAGCATAAACTTGATAAACTTCTTTTGCAATTCCATGATTTTTTTTATAATTAACAATTGAAAAATTAGGCATTGTCTTTTGAACAATAGATTCAAAAGAAACAAAATCATATTTTAGATTTATAGCTATAGGTTCAGAGATCGGAAGAGAAATCAAGACTTATAACTACATGTAATGGCGAACCAACATGAAAATTAAAGACAACCAATAGAAGAACAGTTTGATGATAGGCAGAAAAATCTTTTTAAAGAACAACAAATTCACAGGGAAGACAAACATGTATAAGGGGAAGAGACAATGTTAGAACTAATTTGTTCAGAGATAGCTTAATTGTAGTTAAGTTGATTCCATTCCACTAGGTTGTCCCGAGTGTGGCATGAGTGTCAAAAAATGCTTGGAGTTCTAAAGAATGTTTTTATATTTGATTCATTAAAAGGGTTGATCAATGAAGTGATAGGTAGGAGATGGTTGAACCACACCATTGACAAATAGGAGATGGATGAACTACACCCTAAGAGGGAGGATTATCCTCAACCATAGCTTTTGGGGCAAGTGGTTAGCCCATTACACTCCTAACCAAGAGGTTGTTCAAATCTCTTATAGTTCATTACATTGGTATCATAATCTAGGAAATAGGCTTGGGCAAAGTGGATTGACCCAATGGCCTCTTAAAAGGAGCTTTAGAACGCAATCATGTTTAAAGGTAGTAAAGGGAAAGGCAGTGCTTTGAGAATTCTACCCAAGAAAGATTGAGGTGTACCTCTCAATCCATAGGTCGGATTGAGGCATGTAAGATGCCTTTGGAAACTTTCGGAATAAACTTTCCAAATCTTGTGAGCTAGCTAGGAAGTGCAAAGCCTTGGGAAACCATGGGTGGTACTTGATTGAGGGTTCAAGATACCAAAAATGGGTGAAAACAAGTTTCAAGATATCGAGGTTTCGAACAAGAAGGTTCAAGACACCAAGGTTGAGAGAAAGGGTTCTAGAGACCAAGGTTACCAACAAGGTTCAAGAAAATATGCAAGGTTGAGGACATCAATTCAAGGGTACCTAATGATTTTAGGACCTGATCATCGAGGCTAGAGGTATGCAAGTAGATAATTGAGGACAATGATCAACCAAGGGGGAAGAATGTAATAAAGTGATAGGCAGGAGATGGTTGAAGCACACCATTGATAAATAGGAGATGGTTGAACTACACCCTAAGAGGGACGATTAGGAAGTGATCCTCAACCACGGCTTTTAGGGCAAGTGGTTAACCCATCACACTCCTAACCAAGAGTTTGCGAGTTCAAATCTGATAGAGTTCGTTTCATTATCACCATAGAGTATATATTGGGTGCTTTTATCTCCATAAGCATCACATACTCACGCTATAGTTTTCACGAATGATAATTCCATTAGTGTGGATGGATCATATAAATCCATGCACAAAGGATGGTTGCAAAGATAGTTTCTTTACTATGGATACACATTTGTCTATTATTGTATCATGTCACATCATAGCTTGACCATTTTAGTAGAGGGCTTTGACCCTAAGATGAAATTTTATTTCTTCACTCTTCATCATATATACTCTTCATTACTTATGGGAGATTTGTTCTCCATGCTCATAAGAATGTAGGTAATGAAGGACTATGTATTGATTTATGGAAGAGGAGCAAATAAATTCATAAATCTCTATTTTAAGGAAAGGAGAAAGTGGGAATTAGCTCAAAGATTTGAGGAAAGAGCGCACTTTAGCTCTTGTTCTTTGAAAGAGAAAAAGGAAAGGAAAACATGATTTCTCCATAGGAGAAGAATAGAGTATGTGTTCCTTTGTAGCTCAGAAATTAAGGAGAGATCTCACTTATGTCACTTTAGCTCCTATTCTTTGAAAGATAAAAAGGAAAGGAAAACATTATTTCTTCATAGGAGAAGAGAGAGAGTTTCACTTACTCACTTTTAGATTGTCTAGATAGGAGTGGCACTCTTCTATCAAAGGCAATAGGATGATCGATTAATCAAGGTGGCTAGATTAGGTCTCATGTGGAGAATCTAGAGAGAAGTAGTTATGTTATTTCCAAGGATGGTCCTTGACTAGATGAGATGATCTAGTTATTGACATTAGTGGGATTGGGAATAGAGTAATGAATCTTTTCTTTGAGTTTCTAGGAGATAGGGATATATCTAACTTATTGTGTTATCGAAATCTTAGTTGGTGTCGCATCATGAGGATGATGATTGAATATCAATTAGGAGATTGGGTATTTAGGGATTATCTGAATCTCAAAAGGAATGATTTTTGGATTCATATGGCAAACTTAAGGGAAGAGAAAATGTTAGAGTTTGCACTAGTGCCATAGATGCTCTTCCAAGAGAGCTTAGTCCAAAGTTAATGTAAGGTAAGTCTATCATCTTAGGTGTAGATGGGTTTGGAGTCACTTTTTATGGGACTTTGTTCTACATTTCAGAGGATTCTATGGTTTATTATCTCCATTTTGGTATGGTCAAGCCTATAAGCTTGGCACCTTACATTTGTTTTTACTATTATTACTCCACAGAGGATACATCTTAGGGACTTAGATCAGTTTGATGATGTTATATGTTATGGGAGTAATAGTTTGGAAACTAGGTATACATGGGAGATAGTAGGCACCATCCAGATGGTGTTCCACCTTTAAGATAATCTTTTATGAGATTTCTCAAGGGAAGGATAGGAGGAAACATCACATAGAGATGATCATGTAAAATTTGTACATGAAGCTCAGGGGATGCCTAGAGTATTTATAGAGCTCTATTTTCGAGGAGTAAAATGTTTTACGATGGAGGAAGAATGTTATAAAGGATGTTTATGACATGAAGGTTTGATAGCTTTAGACGGATCTGAGATTGGGCATTATTTGTTTGTTCAAGTCTTGGACACAACTCTGGAGAGTAGACTTAAGCAAAGATGTTTATGCTCCCTAGAGAAGCAAAGCTTCTTGGCTTAGTGGTTAAGTCATATGGATGAGAAGGAAGAGGTCTTGGGTTCAAGTCCTATGAGAGATGTGGGAGAGTGTTTTTCCACAAGGGTTCTAGAGCCTTCTAGAAGCATCCACTTCAGTTAACTCTAATTAACTCGGACACTTGACACACATATAGTTACATGGCCGACACTTGGATGGTCAATATTCACTTGCCATAGTAGAAAGTCCCTTGGAGAGAGCTATATAGAGGCACATGGTTGGTAGGAAAAGAGACTCATCTCTTTGTGTGGTCATCGTAATGCTTTAAGTTGAATATTTGTAGGCTTTGCCTTTATTTTTGGTTTTTTTTTATCTTTTCATGAATCGCAGACCCTAGATGACACAATTATTCAACCATTTTTGTCTCTCATTTTGTATTCGACATAGAGAATGATATGTGCTATCACTTTTCGGGCTCTGTTACCAACTGAAGGACTTTGTTCCCAATTCAGTCTCAATTGAAGACTAAAACATTGTGTGTGCAACTCACCTCCCATCCATTATATCCACTTGTACCCAAGAAAGATAGTAATATGGAAGGATCTAATATCAACATGTGGCCATCATGCAACACTCATCCCCACTACCCATTATGTACCTTAGGATATCCCCTGAGCTAGGGATCTTGGCTAGAGTTAGCCCTTGTCCCACACTGTTGGAAGCAGCCAGAGGCACAGACGACACGGAAGCATGTAACGACAGAGCAGGGAGCCAGTCGAATCGTTTTTCAAATAATTATGTTTTCAAATACTTTCCAAAAACCTCCAACAGTGATTTTTATCACTATTGTAACATATGTAACATAGAAAACCCCATTTTGTAATCCATAGCTCCATTTTGTGCAAGCCGAGGAGTCCTCGAGCTTGAGGAGCTTAGGTAGAATGCACGTACCAATTTTTGTTATTTTTAGATACCGTTTACCCTTCCAAATAGCATCTAGGACCTAATTTTTAACTATGCCGGTCACTAGATGTGAAACCGGTCAAAACTAGTCTAGAAACTATAAAAAGAGCTAGAGAGCTCATTTTTGAGGTTAGCTTGTTTGAGGTTAGAGTTCTTTTGAGCTTGTAATAGTGTTCTTGAGTAATAGAGCTAATCTCCCACCTTCCATTGTGTCTTGCTTGTCTCTTCATAGTGTGTGTGTATGTGTGTGTGCATTTCTATGCTTCTCACCTTCACTCTCACTTCATCTCACGTTCACGATCTTCATATCACTCCTATCTCTTCTGCGGATTGACATTAAGGAGGTGGAGCTTCTTAACGTGGTTCTCACCATTGTGCTAGAGCAACACCAAATTTGGCGCCGTTGCCGGGGATCGAGTCTAGGACGAATGTGTGATGGTAAGAGTATAGCAAGAAGTGGCGTTGGAAGGTAAAAATTTCAGTTTTTGTTGTTGTTTTTACTTAGTTTTTAGTGTTTTTCACCTCCCCCACACTCCATCTTCATCACCACATCATCATCTTCATCTCCAAAAAAATCAAAAAATTCACTATATCCACCCATTCTCCTCATTTCCCCTCATTTGTGCATGCGAGAGAGTGAGAGAGAGCTTTTGTGCTTGTGTGTGCTTTTGCTTTCTTGAGTTTTCTTGCAGGAACAGTACTCCAGTGCATCAGGAAGGCGGCAAAAAGGTAAGAAAATCACCTTCTGTCAGAAATTTCCGAGTGTGTCAGACCATCGCGATGGTCTGCAACCTTCGGCATTTTTGGTAGGCGACCACACCACGAGGTAGGCGACCCTTGCGCTTGCACGAATCCACAGGTGCATCTCAAAAATTCATAGTTTGGTGGACCATCGCGACGGTCTCAGACCATCACGATTGTGTCACACCATCGCGATTGGCTCATGCCATCGCGACGGCTCGGCCGGACCATCGCGACGGTCTCACGCCATCGCGACGGTTCATTTGGACCATGGCGACGGTTCGCGGACCATCGCGATTGCTCGGTTGACCCCACACCATCGCGATTGGCTCATGCCATCGCGCCGACGGTGCCACGTGGCAAGCTAGACCATCGCGACTGTTCACTTTTTGGACCATCGCGACACTTCAAAAATTCGGACCATCGCGATTGGCTCACGCCATCGCGCCCAGACCATCGCGATTTGGCTCAAGCCATCGCATCTGTGACCATCGCGACGGTTCACTTTGGACCATCGCGATTGTTCACGTTGACCGTTGACTGACGCCATCGCAATTGGCTCACGCCATCGCGCCCAGACCATCGCGATTGGCTCAAGCCATCGCATCTGTGACCATCGCGACGGTTCACTTTGGACCATCGCGATTGTTCACGTTGACCATTGACTGACGCCATCGCGATTGTCCGCCTGATCGAGCCATCGCGACGGTTCACTTCAGACCATCGCGACGGTTCGCGCATCACGCCATCGCGATTGTCCACCCTCACGCTATCGCGACGGTTCACCCTCACACCATCGCGACGGTCCCAAACCATCGCGATTGTCCCACACCATCGCGATTGTGCACCCCCATCTCAAATTTTAGGGTTTCATTTTTTGGCCAATTTTGGGGCTATTTTTGGGAAATTTTTGGGTGATTAGACTCATAGGAGACCCCTTAGCTCATATTTGGAGAAAAACCTGTTTGTCAGTTTTTACCCCCCAGGGCCTGAACGGTCATAACTTTTTCATCCGAAGTCCGTTTTTTGAGCTTAATAGCTCGTTAGAAAGCTCTTGACGAGTACTACATGACCTTAACTGTTTTTTTCTTAAAGGATACGTCTATTTTTAGATAAGCTATTTTGAGGTTGACCTAGTTGGGACTAGAAAGCCAGGGGGCAAGCATTAAAAAGTTGGGCAAAAGGGAAGGGACTTAAAAGGTGTATATACTCAAGTGCTTGATCATCCAACTGTGAATTGGTCTAATATTGGATTTTTCCAGGTCTAGCAAGGGCAATCGAAGGCAACCAAGGCAAGGCAGTGAAGGGCATAAAGCTTGGGAAGCGCGGCTTCTTGGGCATTAGAGCAACCAGAAAAGCTGACTCGAGGTTGGAAGATTACTCAACCCCCTCAGTCAATTCTTAGCTTAGGCTAAACGGTAGTGTTGTGGATTAAGACGATAGGAACGCCTCAAGTTCAAGAGAGTTAAATTTATCAAGTTCAAGACTAAAGCAAAGGTGTGTGACACGAAATCCTAAAGGAAAGAACATAAGTCTGACGGAACGGGAACTCAAAATTATAACGGAAAGTCAAATTCCTGACGCATACATTAAGACAAGAATCTAAAGAAATTTAAAAAGAATCAAGAAAGTAATAACAAAGAATCTGTGACGATCTGAGCGTGTACTGAGTGTGCAAGGAACAAAATTAATGAACCTTAGATCGGGCAAACATATAGGTAAGTCAGACCGACGAAGCCTTAGATCATCAGAGGCAAGTGTAAGAACTACTGCACGATCGTGGGCTCAACAATTGAACACTAGTTATCCCTACGAGAGCTCAGATACTAGCGAATCAGAAATGGCATTTAGCATAGACAGACCAGAAGGAGGGTCAAATGTCGCCTATTTAGAAAAACCTGAAGGACCCTATAGAACGCAACTAGAGTTTCTCCGAACCAACCGATTAGGTGCTCGCATCTATGAGGATGGTTTGCGAAGGCAAGTGGTGAAAATGCACAACCCTGACCAACCCATTGGATTGGAACATCCAGTGGTGAAATTCGAGAGAGACGCGTACATAGACAAGGAAGGAACAATGTACATCTTAAGTACGCAGCCAAACAATACCAACGAGTTTGGCGTGATTCAACCAGAGACGGAAGCAAAATCTCAAGGAAAAGAACCATTAGAAGAGCCTAGAACACCTAGAGGGAAATCTGTACTGACACGAGTACTAATCCCAGAATGGATCCCTCAGGATAACAGAAGCATAGAGTTGTTTGTAAATAAAGAAACTGATGAAGCCTTTTGGAGATACAAGACCGAACTACTTAGTGAGGTAGGTATCATCACGATATACGAGTTCAAGGACCCGGATACACCTGGAAAGGTTGTATACCTGGATGAGACTTCAGAAAGAGTCTTTGTGGTGCCTGACCGCGCTAAAAACGCATACACATGGAGAGGTGAATTGGTATTCCCTCCATCTAGAACGAACATGAATACAAGTCAACAAGGGGCAGGAACATCCTCAGCCCATGGAAATCAAAGAGAGGGAAATAAAGAGAGACCGGAAGTAAGCTTTAATCACCCCATAGGGAGAGATAGAACAACCACAGACACTAATAGAGCGGATAGACAAAGAGATGATGGAATACCAGGTGGTAGAGATGATTTTCCTCTACCTAGACCACGTGAACACGCAAGAATATTGAGACCCACTCAATTAGTAAAATCAATGAAAAATTATTTTTATGGGACAGGAGATCCCTATGACCACGTCGCAGAATTCAAGCAAGTACTAAGAGCCGAACAAGTTGAAGACATGTTCACGCAATACAATGCATTTGGACTAACGTTAAAGAATACAGCTTTAACCTGGTTCCAACCTTTGCAACAAAGGCAATTTAGAGACATCCATCACTTTTTAGAGTCATTCATCACTGAATTCTCTAAAAGTGGGATTAGACATGACACGTCTTCATTGATTCATAGCTTTAAATAGACCCCTCAGGAAACAGTAAGACTGGCAGGACGTAGGTTTAGACAATATGTTGAATGATATCCAATGCAAGAGCTACCCTCACAAGCCAAACAAGTGTCATTATTTCTAGATGGCTTGTTGAGCTCTAAACTACGCTCCTACGTGTACCTAAAAGAACCCAGAATGCTAGAGCAATGTGTGAGAATATGCATAGACATTGAGGACAACTTAGGAGATGAGTTGGAACTCTCAAAGGTCTATAAGGACTCAGACTGTTCATCTCTAGCATCCACAAAATTGTCTAGCTCGATAGAAGACCTCGCAGAAATAGTGGCCCAGAAACTAGGAGTTTCTAGTAAACCTAGGGTGCTAATGAACAAGCGTTGTTACACCTGTGGTGGTGACCATATGGCAAATGTGTGTCCCAATGCACCACAACCACAAGTCAACCCTAGTGGCCAATACTGTACAATTGAGAGAAGATACACGAATCATACGGCTCAGGACTGCCCATACAACAAACAAACCGTGAGACAGAACTACCCGCAAGCATACCCACAGCCAGGTAGGTATCAAGGCCAATACAATGCTCAACCTTATTACTATAGGCCTCCTCAGAACTACCCATACCAGGCTCAACAGAGACCTCAACCTGTCTTAGCTCAGCAGCCACCCCCACCAGCGAATGTCATCTCAGTTAAATACGCTGCTGCAGAAGAGAATCTAAGTAGGGCCTTAGTGCCTTCTTCACCTTTGATCACAGAGAGTGACCCAAATTCGAACAGTTTTGACTCTACGCATGTAGATAGTCCACCCGCATATTACACAGAGTCACCAGAACACGTAGAAACCTATCATTATGATAGTCCACCAGTGGAACCTAGTTGGGAGCCCGACTACGCTCATGTGATGTACACCAACCCAAATCCACGGCCCCAATTAAGACAACAGAGACCACAGGGCCCTAGAGGACCATGCTTTAGGTGCCAAGGAGATCACTTCATAAAGGATTGTCCACATCCTCCAATAGCAGGGCAATCACAATACTATAACATCCAAGGCTTTTGTGCTGATTGTGGCAAAGAGCACTTAATCAAAGATTGTCCTAAAAATCCAGTTAACGCTTCGAATGTGACACCGATCAATGTGATAGGTATTGTAAATAACGCAGATGGATCCAACCCTACATACGTGCCTATCCAAGCTATAACAAGAGCCCAGGCGCTCTTACAGAACCAACAGCTTAATCAGGAGAAAGTAGCCGGAACTAGTGAAGTTGCAGAATCTAGCAGTAAAAAGACAAAATCTTGGAAAGATTCTAGAGAAAGAATAAAGAGGAAATGGAGTAAAAAAATAACTGAGTTGGAAGGAAGTTTGAAGGAATCTAGAGCCAAAATCCAAGAATTGACTTCACAGGAATTGAATCAAGAGAATCCAGCTCAGAAATCAGGATCAGTTTTAGCGGAACCCATACCAGAAAATCTAGACATGATGTTTCGTGCATATCAGGCTAGATTAAAAGAGGGACCTCAGGTAGCTGAAATGAGCAAAAACTACCCTCGAGCTGATCTAGAAATTGAGAGAACTAAACTTTGCATGAAGATGGTAGAATTAGCACAAGCTTTGTTCGAAGCCTCTAGATATCTCAATTGGAATAACATGGCAAAACCGGAATTACACTTTCAAGGACTAATGGAGAGGCTAGAATATTTGATTGATAGCAAAGAGAAAAAGGATCAGCACAGGAACCCTATTGTCCCAGAGACACAGGAAAGGAATGCACCATCCCTGTCTCAAGTACCCAATACAGAAAGTCAAGACAACCTGTCTTCCATACATAGGTACTCACATGAATTTTTGAGAGAGATCCAAGAAGAGAAATGGAGAAAGGAACAAGGAACCCATCCTCCTATTCAAGAAATAGATGACTTGCAGGAAGAATTTCCCCAAGACATTCCCTCTATATACGATGATGTAGAGGAAGAACAACTGAGTGAACACACCGGATTTGAATCTAATTCTTTACAAGAATTACCTCAGTTCACAGGACCTTGGGAAGCAAAGTCTATTAGTATGAGAGCACCCACGATAATAGTGAGGAATGAAGAATCAGTAATCCCTAGAAACACGGAAGTGATCAAGAACACTAAAGTACAATGTAATCTCACTCTAGAGGAGTTGTTAAAGGTAAAACCAGAATTGTGGAAACATGTAGCAAATCAATTCCCCAAGCTTGCTACTACTCCCTCACAAATAGGATCACAAAATAAGGTACCAGAGATACCCGTAGAAAAGATTGGAGATGTAAGTGAAGGAGAGGAAGGTAACACTTATCTTTCGATTACCCATCAGGGCTACACCACAAAAGCCATCTTAGATTCAGGAGCCGGAGTAGCCATAGCTACCACCGCTTTATGGAAACGTTGGGGTAAGCCAGCATTGAGACCCACCAGGATGAAGCTACAAATGGCTGACGGACACATAGAAAAACCATTAGGCTTACTAGAAGGTATATCTCTCACCACTTGTGGTGTAGAATTTGAGCATACCTTTGCCATTTGTGACTTTGCAAAAAACCATGCTTATGAGATGATATTGGGACGACCATTCATGCATCAGTTGCAAATTGTACAAGATTGGGGAACTAATTCTTTGTACTTGCAACATTTAGGAGTGACTACCAAAGTCAATCTTAAAGACTATTCACATAGAGACGTACCCCCAATACAATGGAATACCATCCATAAGACACCAGTAGAGACGGAATCCGTGCACTCATTAGAATCAGATCCTTCTTGGTTGCATGAGGATACTCATTTATGGATGTGTAAAGTAGCCAAACAAGAGGAAGAAAGGTTAGAAGCCAGGACCTTAGGTGCAGAACAACATCCATGAACCCTTCAGCATCCAGCTTATGCACCTGTAGTATTTCCAGACGAACAGTTTGAACCCCATGGTTGGGCAGAAATCCTAGCAACCATGGATGTAGCCATCTATGAAGAACAATGGACACCCCACTGTGACGAGGATGGCTATGATATCTCAGTTTTCACGATAGAGCCAATCATGTGCGATGCAATTTTAGAAGAGTGTGAACCTAACACTGATGCATTTGAGGATGCGAGTGATTTCGATTTAGAATCAATTATCATGGATTCTCCCTTTGCATCAGAGGAAGAATATTTCTACGAAGTAGACACTCACACTCAGAGACACGAGGAAATTACGAATGAGGTGAGATTAGCCACAGAAGTGACTAACAAGAGTGAAGGCAAGAAAAGAAAGAAGAAAGCAACCATGTCAGAAAAAGAAGAATCTTTATTTGAAGTACCCGAGAACTTCAAGAAATATGAAATCGAAGATAGAAGAATCATGGTACGAATGCCTAATAGAAAGGCGAATGACGGACAAGTATATGATAACCGAGAGAAAACCAAGAAAATAATCGTAGTCATAGAAGGAGAAGAAGAAAAATGTACATACATAGGGCACGATTTGACGAAGGAAGAAGAAGAAGAGCTAGTTGCCCTATTGCGCGAATATAGAGATGTTTTTGCATGGAGTTACACGAAGACATTCCCTCAAGGCATGACTTTAGCTCGACAACGTAGTCTAGAGCAGGAAGCTCACGACTATTCACTTATTGGCGATAACCTATACAAAAGAGGACGAGATGGATATCTAAGACAATGTGTTCATGAGAACGATTATCTGAGCATACTAGAGACTGCACACCAAGGTGTTGCAGGAGGTCATTTTGGACCCGATAGAATAATCAAAGCCATCCTCTTTGCAGGATTATGGTGGCCCACTCTTCACATGGATGCTCATACCTATGTAAAGAGATGTGATGTGTGCCAAAGAACTCAGTTTCCTACTCGCAGAGATGAAATGCCATTGAAACCCATGATGGGCGGACGTGCATTTTTTAAGTGGGGTATAGACTTTGTAGGACCCATTAACCCCCCGGAAAAAGGTACACATGCTGAATACATTATTGTTGCCACAGATTATCTTACGAAATGGGTAGAGGCAAAAGCCACGAAAAAGAATGATGCACACACAACTGCAAAATTCTTATTTGAGAATGTCTTTACAAGATATGGACTGCCTATAGAGTTAGTGAGCGATCGAGGCACTCACTTTCTAAACCAAGTCATTGAATATTTGTTACAGGATTTTATGGTGATTCACAAGAAATCCGCACCATATCATCCTCAGGCCAATGGTCAGGCTGAAAGCACTAATAAGATCCTTTGTAACGTACTGACGAAACTCGTGAACAACAAATGTTCAGATTGGGACAAACAGTTACACCACGCTGTTTGGGCATATCGAGTGGCCTACAAGATCGTACTCAATGCAACTCCCTTTCAGATGGTTTTTGGTCAGAATGCAGTGCTTCCTTCGGACTTCTTGATACCGACCCTTAAGGTTGCACAAGAACATCAGTGGACCGGCCATGAATTATCAGCGAGAATAATGGACTTGGAACGATAAGGAGAAACCAGGCTAAAGGCAGCAGGCATATACGCAGCAAAGAAGCGACAGAAAGCATATTTTGATGCGCATGTGAAAGATAAAGGCTTAAAAGAAGGAGATTTAGTTCTAGTATATACGCTGAAACAACACGCACGTAAGTTAGAAAAGCGAGGTTATGGACCTATGATCATTAACAGACTCTCAACAAGCGGAGCAGTACAATTAGCCACTTTAGAAGAAGATATAATGCCTAATTATATTAGTGGTTGTAGAGTCAAGCTATATCAGGAACCTCTTACTGAGGATATGCTTAGACGACTCACGTTGGCAAAGAAGCGTAAGGAGGAAGAAAATAGAATACGAGCGGAAGCTCAGGCAGAAGCAATAGAACGCATTAAACGCATGAAGTTAAGAAGACAAGGACTAGGGAGAGAACATTATAACCATCTGGAAACTACACCCAGATATCCCATGGCCATGTGTCAAGTAAAGTCAAACACTCATCCTAGTATAATGGACAGGAGACCATTCATTACAGTTAGGCTAGAGCACGACAACCCTTGCCAAGAGCTCAGGGCTTTAATTGACTCAGGTGCTGCAACTAGTGCGATTAGATGGTCCCACTATAAGGATTCAAGAATAGAAATGCGGCCAATTGAGGCATACCTCATAGGCCTAGGAGGCATGGAAACCCCTTGCATGGGTGAGGTGGACCTTCCTATCCTCATTAAGGATGTGACCATGACAGCGAAGCTACTAGTGTGCCATGATGACGACCTGATAGAACCCCTAATCCTTGGCCAAGATTGGCTATACGATCACTCTGTGGACCTAAATCTTAGACAAGGCTCCTTACAGATTGGAACCTTAGAGCAGAAGCGAGTGATACCGCTTGACTTCCCTAATTGCATTCCGATTGAGGTTTGTAACCCTAGACCCTATGAAACGCATGCGACAGAAGACCGGAAGATCTTGGGTCAGACCAATCACGTTACGTCTACACCAACCCACTCGGGCTTGGCTATGGACAGTTGTCAATCAGAAGGACGACAGGAGATCTTCCCTGGGGCTTCCTGCAAACTAGAAGGGGCAGCTACCCAACCGCTAGGGCCGATGGATACAATCAGCGGTTAGGTGGGTTGCATCAGCGGCCAAATGAGCACAACACCCTGCGGTGCTCATCCTTCCAAACTTGCTGCGGACTTGCCTAGATTAAAGATAAATAACGAATCACTTCCTAGTGGGCAGGTCACGCAAGTGTTGGATCTCCCTTCTTTTCCAAAGCAGAGCGTCCAATGGACCTCTCAAACCCAACCACGAACGAGTCAACCACAACAGAGGAACCCAGACCGACGACATCACCAGACAAGGCAAAGAAAGCAGAAGTATCAACATCACGGAACAAGTGGCACGAAACAAATATGGGTGCCAAAAGGACAGCAACCACAGGCTATTGGCAACACTAGAGACGAGAACAGGACAAAGTTTCAACAAAAGCAGAGTCAGCATCCAAAGTCCCCTCGATCTTCTTACCCAAGTACAAATACTCGGCAGATTTGGATCGCCAAGAAGTATCTTATCCATAGACCCACACCCATGCAGATTTGGGTACCCAAACAATGTATTATAACCCAACCCTCTAGCCATGTAATATATACCCCTCAAAAGTCTTTCCATCCTTCAATACCACCAAACCCGTTACCACTTTTTGTCCCTCAGCAAAAACATACCACCCACTCCAAGACTCTTAGGAAATGGATACCGAAACGTATCCAGACGTCTTCTTGTACCCCCTTATCTAACAATTCTCCCACCCCGCTTAAACACCACCCTTGTAATAATTCACCCTCAACTAAACCTTGTATGAATTCACACACCATAACCCCATGTCCCGCATAATAAAAGCTCATCAAGAAATGTATGCATAATCTGAACCATGTAGGTGTCTAGAGACCTGCATTAGCTCTGCAAAAAGATCATTGCATCAATCACTTCACGACACTTGGCTACACAGGTTACACATCGGTTATGGAAAGGGATTGCGGTCTCACCTTAATGGGATCATAATTAATTTCCATGCTAATGTGTTAATCTTTTGTAGCAGATCTTTTCCATTAGCTCATCAGTCATCATGCAAACCGAAGCAGGACCATCAGAAGCTGGCCCCAGTGCACCGATGGCCACTCTTGGAGAATTACTAGCGGAATCTTATCCGACGACGCAACCACCAGAGTTTCAAGGTTTTCCAGGACCCATGCCCATCGATGATCCTCCTCGAGGATATACTGAGAAGATTCATCATAATTCTCACTGGTTTCAAGGCCTAGCAGGACCATTAGTAGATGCTGATTTCATATTTGAGGCCAATTTGGCCTTTGATCTTCGCACATGGACCAAGTACCAGTTCTTGTAAAGAGAATTTGAAGGATTACAGAATACACAAGATCTAACGCACGTTTGGGCACGAGCGGGATTTACAGAATACTTTAGTGACCCTCTGCCTAAACCCGATTTTTACAGATGTTTTTACTTGGTAACCACCTTAACGGCTTCAGAGAACAAGGATCTACCCGGCACATTCATGTTACCATCCTTGGTAAATGATCCTCCATTTAGAAGGTTTTATTTGTCTAAAGATTTAATTCGCGCAGCTCTGAAAATACATGGAACGCACACTCTGACGGAGAGAGAACGGCTAGTCCCAGAGCAGATGAAACGTGGTGACGTAACTAAGTGGGAGGATATTTCAGCTATAACACCTGAGCTCTCTAAGCCATTACGAATATGCATGCAGCACTTTGCTTTCCCAGCTCAGGATCGTTTTACCATGCCCCACAAGAGAATCTGGTTTGGTTTATACTTAGCATGTACTAGACCGCAAACGGTTGATCTAGCCAGCTGGATAATTGATCAGCTCTATTTGGCACAACATAGGTGGGAACGAAAGAAGGTCATCAATGGGTGTTGTGCACTTACAAGGATTATATACATGTGCTTGGCGTATGACTTACCAATTGAGCGCGCCATGACTAGTGAGGAACTGAAGGCATTCAAAGGAACCACTAGGAAGGCTAGAAAGTCTAGCAAAGGCAGAGCCGGAAAGCGGATGAGAGGTACTATCCCGTGCCTACAAGTCCCAGAATCACCCTCGCCACAACCATCTCCAGAGGAGTCACCAACAGCAGCCACTCCCACGGTACCACCAATTCGTATACGGTTATCAAGACCAGTTACGCCGGAGGGCACCACCAGTACTGTTACACCCCAAGCAGCCACAACCACAGAACCTATCACCACAGCAGCTGAACTTCCCACCACTATTGGTGCGGAAGCTTTCTCTTTTCCAATACCGCATTTAGAAGCAAGATAAGCAGAGCCACTGGACCAAACTTTTGATTTTAAGATGCCCGATGCATTCTCCAACGAGTTCCAATTTTCAAAAGGACAAATGTTTTCTCAAGAATTTGAAAGGCCTAGCTACCCTACCACACCCAGGGATCAGCCACAAGGGCAGATCGTGTCCAGCTCTGATGACGAAAGAACAGCAACCGATGACGACGAAGGAGACGACGAAGCTAGCCAGGGAACACATGAATCCCAAGAGCATGAACAGACAGATGGCCAAGGCCAACAAACAGACACACATGGTGATACAAGTACCCATGAAGATGAAACTTACGAGGCAGCAGCTTACACACTAGCTATTAAGAAGCTGTATAGAACTATGGAAAAAGTTTGGGCACGCAAAAAGCTGACAGAGGAAGAGAGTCAAACAATAATAGAACAAGAACTTGTCACAGGCGGATTTGAAGACGCATACATCAAAGGATTCCGCGAGTTAGTCAAATCAGTAGGCTCCAACGAAGCACTCAGGTACTTGCAAAGAAAGCCACTCCCACAGTTTGACCCCCGCAGAGTACGACTACTTTCAAAGCCCGGCGAATACATTCGTGTACCAACCGGAGCACAATCTTCAGAACAAGCCAGGGAGGCACGCCTCGTCCCCGAAAGTTCGTTGGCTATAGAAACCATCTTTGTAGATTCCCCACCCCGCGCTACAGCTGTACAAACCTCAGTAGTCACTGAAGTACTGACCACCCCAACCGCTCCTCCATCACCGCCCGTCCATCCAGCCTCCCCTCTTCACCCTCCTTCCCCCAGACCAACATCTTCATTCGCCGGTGGTGTTGCAGAAATTGTCTTTATGACCACTAACCGCACAATTCCTGCGCCCATTAGCCCTAGTCTACCCCCTCCCACACCCACCTTTCTATCCAACCCATTCCTCCATCCATCTTTTCCATCTTTCCCCACAACTCCAAGACCCCTTTTTCCATTCCCACCGCCATTAACCTTCTCCCCCGTCTCACCTCCCCGACCCACTGTAACCCCTCTTTCCCCTTTCCACCAAGCTGCTCCAGCCAGCCCCCCTGTAAATTACCCCTCAACCTTTGTAAATCCCGTATTTACACCAGCACGAGCACCCACGATCACACCCATATTCACGGTCACCGCACTAGATACGTCCACTGACATGGACATCTCACCACCCACAGCACCATCACTCACTTCACTCACGGCACAAACACTTTTAAGCACATCACAATTTTCAACAATCACTACATCATCCACCTTCCCACCCCCATTCCCCATTCCCGTTGCATCTACACCCACTGCATCTTCATTTAGCACCCCATTAATCCTTTCACCCACTATAGATAATGCATTCCGACAAATGTTCATGTGTATGACGCAAGTAAGAGATGAGTTCACATCTCTTGGTGATAATTATCAGCAGCTGCAAAGGACAACCAATGATTTACAGTCGCAGCTTAATTTATTGTCTATTGAGAATGCCTCTCTGAACACCCGCTACCAGGAATTACGCGAGGCCTATCACAAATTGGAACTAGAAAGTGAAGAAAAGACCAAGGAAGCCACTGCTGACCTGGATAATTTATTAAGAGCCCAGACAGTCCGCAATGCAACGCTAACACGAAACATGGGCTTACTATGAAGACACCTAGCAGCCGCCAAGGAAGAAAACCAGCGCTTACAGGATCAGAACCGAGAAAACTTAGAAGCAGCGCTCGACCACCTAGACCAACCACTCAGTCCTAGCAGGTTCAAAGCCATTCCTTCAGACTCAATGAGGATGCTGCTAGAAGATCATGTACGATTGCTAGATGAATACGACCGCATGAACGAGGAGTTACAGAAACTCAAAGAAGATCACAAATTACTCCAATTACGAGAACCGGCACACCCAGACATACGAGCACCTGTGGACCCCTCTCCTGACCTCCTAGAGGAACTCAACTCATTACGGGCCCAAGTATCGACCCTCGAATCAAGGATTGCAGTATATGAAGCGCCGCCAAGGCCAGATTCCCCACCTGAGCTTCCAGCTGAGGAAGAAACGGTCACCATTCCGGTGGAGGAAACATTTGAAGAGGCATACGAGCCACAACCCATCCCAAGCGGATGCGTCACGGCCGAAGGTCAGATGACGTACGAACTTCCGACCCCCGCGTGGATGAAGACTATTGAGGAACTTGGAACAACGCACTCAGCTAGAGTAGAGGCACAATTACACGCCATGGCGATGATAGAAGAAAGAATTTTACAATCTCCATTCTTTGCTCATTTGGCCCCGCGACGATACATATCTGGGCATGAGCTACAGTATAAACCGTATTTCATGTTACTGGCCGAATACCAGTTAGCCATTGAGAAAGAGACAGGTAAGAAACCATCGCATGCAACTCAATTCGAGGCGGATGATTTGCCACGAAATGCACAGCAAGGAAGGATCTATCAACCAGAGTGGCGAAAAGATTTACTACAGCAGTATCCAGAGATGATGAGTACATGGGTAAAGGCACCTTTGCATTTGAAGTACAATCCGTGTTGGGGACCAGTGCCACGACGCCGCTCCTGGACTGCCTTTGCTATTAAGGTACAAAACAATAAGCAGTGCCAAGACTGGTTGAATTACCCCTATTTTAAGCCACCCATTGAGTTACCAACTGTTGGCTACATGATGGCTACAATTCACCACTGGCTCCTTAGATTAAAGCATATGGATGATATAGCGGCGCATATGACTGTCAAAATCTTTGACATGATGCAAATGATTTTTAAAGTCTTCCGACGCGTCAAGGCACCACATGTCAACACCCCGGGCTTTGAGCATGGCAATTTCGATCTGGTATATGATATGAGTACAACGCCATCGCTACGGGTGTGTTATGCCTGGCACTGCAGAATAAAGTACCTACCGGCATGCTACAAGCAGACATTCGAAGAGATGTTCACAACCGGCTTCTGGGAATACCATTCAGAGGTATTCATAAGCAAGCCTACACATTTATTACAATTATTTGCCTGTGAACGAATGGTCTATTCCACACACTATCAGCTCCCGCCACCGGAAGAACCGCAACCAATCGACTGGGAGAAACTCGAGGCAGATCTGGCCCGAGGCATTCGTATCTCCGAGCACACCCTCGCTCAAGACCTCCTACAGAACTATATCCGACAGACCTCACAGCAAGGTTCTGTCAGGGACGACAGAAGCGAGAGGGAGGGGGGTGTTGGAAGCAGCCAGAGGCACAGACGACACGGAAGCATGTAACGACAGAGCAGGGAGCCAATCAAATCGTTTTTCAAATAATTATGTTTTCAAATACTTTCCAAAAACCTCCAACAGTGATTTTTATCACTATTGTAACATATGTAACATAGAAAACCCCATTTTGTAATCCATAGCTCCATTTTGTGCAAGCCGAGGAGTCCTCGAGCTTGAGGAGCTTAGGTAGAATGCGCGTACCTATTCTCGTTATTTTTAGATACCGTTTACCCTTCCAAATAGCATCTAGGACCTAATTTTTAACTATGCCGGTCACTAGATGTGAAACCGGTCAAAACTAGTCTAGAAACTATAAAAAGAGCTAGAGAGCTCATTTTTGAGGTTAGCTTGTTTGAGGTTAGAGTTCTTTTGAGCTTGTAATAGTGTTCTTGAGTAATAGAGCTAATCTCCCACCTTCCATTGTGTCTTGCTTGTCTCTTCGTAGTGTGTGTGCATTTCTATGCTTCTCACCTTCACTCTCACTTCATCTCACGTTCACGATCTTCATATCACTCCTATCTCTTCCGCGGATTGACATTAAGGAGGTGGAGCTTCTTAACGTGGTTCTCACCATTGTGCTAGAGCAACACACACACACACACATGAAATGGTCTCTATAAACTAATGTCTAACACCTTTAGCCTCTAGTCATGGCACTAAGAGAGCTATTACATTTTGACCCCTCCCTCCTACCCTAGAGAGGTTCCACTTTCCATGTGGATTAAAATACATAAAAAATTTACCATTGTTTTGGTTCAAAAGAACACACATATGGGGGATTTCTTACAATCACGGATCCATCTACCTACATAGACTAAGGAATTCTCAATCGACCACTCCTAAGGAGGTTATTCAAAGTTAGCCGCACATTTTCCTTCTAGATCTCCCAGAGCACTTCACTTCTCACAATGTTCAACGAGGCAAAGGAGTAGCTGATAGCTTTGCCAAGCACAACTTGGTTTCAGTTAACTTGATGAGGCAACTATAGGATCTTATAGAGGTACTTCTAGGTCAGAATGCTTTTAGGATAGGAAACGAAAAGGTGACCTAAGTCTTCCCTACCCTGAGAGCAACACTTACACTAGGGGGAGCATTGCAAATTTTTCTTGGTTTGACATTTTTCCACATTCCCTTGTGGATAATTTATGACATTAGTATTGTTTTTTTGTTCTCAATAAGTGGGTGATAAAATTCCCTAAACTTGAATTCCCACCTAATCCAAGATAAGATCAAACACCATCTTTTGTTAAACAAATTATGAAAGACTAGATTCCTATTGATTCTTGAAATATCCTCAAGTTTATTTCCATTCTACCATTGCAAAATTTCCATTTGAGGAGGTTCTTGGTCACTCACGAGGCTAATCTTTGAGCCTTCCCAAGTGTTGATTCCATGCCTTAAAAGGGACCAATCTTCATAGTCATCTCAACAATTTGGATCAATATCCTAAAATTTGATCCAATGTCTTCTATCTTGGCTCTAGAGGTGCTTCCACATACAAAAACCTTTGTTCTAGAGCCTCTTAGCTCTCTAAAGGTTCTCATCTTCCACTCTTGTGATGCCAACGACTGGGAACCAAATAGAGTCTTTTTTTCTAATGCCAATCACCCACTTCCACTCATTACTTAGAGAGCAGAAGGGCTTCATCATGTTCCATCCCTTCCACAAAGAGAAAACAAGAGTGGATCCCTTAGGAGTGACCTAGACCGACAAGAACAACAGAGAAAGAGGTCAATCTCCTTCCACCTAGGGAGCCCCGTGAAAGAAAGGCTATTACTGTTTCTCAAAATAAGCTTGGCCAAAAAGCACCATCATTACTCTAGGGTCCAATCATCCATTTGACCATCAACTTGTTGGCCAAGGCCTCCACATCTAAGATATCCAAACCACCATCATCCTTTGGTCAAGAGAAAATATCCCACTTGATCTTTAGCACATTTCTCCAATTGTGATCCCAAATCCAAAGGAAGTTTCTATAGATTCTTTCCAACTCGAGAAGCTCCTTATCATTTCGTCTCCAATATTCCAAGAAGTCGATAATGGAGGAGGCAAGGAAAGTGTTGATCACCATGGCTCGCCCCCAGGTTAAGTTGCATACCCTTCCAATAATTGAGCTTGTCATCAAGCCTAGCCAACACCCAATCCCAATGCTGACCCATCAAAACACCAAAGCCCATTGGGATTCCCAATAGATGAAAAACCTGGGCACATAGAAGATCTTGACACCCATGACCCTAAGGAGATTTAGAGAGGGAACAAGGAGTGATCTAAAAGCAATTTTCAAGTGGTTGATTCTAGAACCAGAGGCTTCATGGAAAATGTTGAGGCGATTCCAAAAGCATGAGACACATCCTGTATCCTTTTGAAGAAACACATTGGTATCATCAGTGCTAGAGCCTTAGGACCATCAAGGTCTAGCTAGCTCTAGGAGAGAGCGAAACCACAAATGTGATTATCGACAAGGTAGTTGAGTCCATCCATTGCAATAGCAGAAAACAATGGTGCGAGCAAGCACCCTTGCTTGATAGATAATTTAAGGAAGATAGCACGGGAGAGCTTCCCATTAATGTTTATTCAATTTGAGGCATTCCTCAAAAGCATAGAAACCATCTTGATAAACTTCAATCCAAAGCCAAGGTTCATGAGGGATCAGAGGATAAAGCCCCACTCAAGTCTGCCATATGCCTTCCCACAAACAATATTGAGGAAGAGAATGTCTTCAGAAGGCTCCAACACATAATCAATTTTTTTGCAAATATCAATTACCGTTTGAAGGATATATCTATCTTTGATAAAGGATTTTTGGTCTTCTTTGATCCACATGCGAAGATGCCCAACTATGCAGTTGGCAATTACCTTGGCAAAAACCTTGTAGCCTGTTTGGAGCATGGCGATACACCTCCAATTTTCAATTATGTTTTTACTACCTTTCTTGTGGATGAGTTTGTTAACACTTTCATTCTAGCACCTTAACATCACACGAAATTGAATAGATCCGTGCCATGTCAAGCAAAGAGGGATCATGAGGACCTCCTTAAAGGATTTGCCGTTGGGGAGGGCATTGGTTTGGATCTAACCCTCGAGATAGTGGCCATACAATCATGCCTTTGAAAAAACATAAGGGTTGAAACTCCAATAGTTGTTTAAACTAGTTGATAATGAGCTCCCAATTTTCCACGTCCATAGAACACTGGATAACACTCTTGTCAATCATCTGTGGAAGAGCTTCTTTGCTTTGTTTCTTCTTTAGGATCTTGCACATTTCAACCTTACGAGTCCAAGAGTTTTTGAAGAGCTTTTTTGCTTTGTTTCTTCTTTAGGATCTTGCACATTCTTAGTGGCTTGTCAACCTTACGAGTCCACGAGTTTTTGAAATACACCTGCATACGAAAGAATGCTTGTTCTTCATATATATGAAGAATGCTTGTTCTTCATATCTAAGAAGCTCCTGATGTTAAGCAAGCCTATTTGTAGGCGTGGATCACCTTTATTGACTTTAGTCTCCAACCCAACGAGTCTTTTGTATAGCTTCTCCCTTCCAATTCTCTTAATATTTTGGATCTCCTTCCGAGCTTTGCGCACGATGGTCTGGGTCTGCTTGACAGCAGTAATGCAAATGGGTCTGCTTGACAGCAGTAATGCAACTTTTTGAAAGAAAGAAGTGATCTCTAAAGCAAAGCTACATTTCTTAATGAAGAGGGTAATGAGGAAACCAAGGGATAGGCAGGAAATTGGAAGCAGCTATTTGAAGCCTGCCGCTTCTTCAAATTATGTCCTACATAAGAGATATTCTGGGGAATCGAAAAAATCTCGAACGTCATTTAAGCTCCCTTGTTAATTCTGACTCTTTACCTGTACGGACATCCAACATCTGCGTAGTCCCGTGGAGAAGACCTTGTTTGAAGTAATTGGATGAGCGAAGTGCATGGTGCCTTTGCCACGTCATTGCGTCCGCAGATTCTTTTCAGCTCGGCAAAGGCAAACCCGACACAGGATTTGTGGATATGATTCGACAAAGTTTTCTTCGAGATTTTGCCAATCTGGTGCTTTTCTATGCGAGAATCATACGATTGCAACGAGTAATGCAATAGTACATGGAGAAAGATTTCTTTTCTGTCAGGAGATACGGTGCAATAATAAACATAGTCTTAATGATATACTACATTCTGCAAAATCAAATGGATTTTCTTTTGGGAAACGTGATTTTCGAGAGATTGCCGCTCTTCTCAGATGTTTAGGAGAATCTAAGAATCTTGTTGAAACCAAACGTTTACATGCCTTTCTCAAAAGACGAGGTTATGACTGTAATACATATATTGGCAACTGCGTCATTCAAACTTATGGAGAATGTGGCAGCATTGATGATGCACGAGCTGCCTTCGAGGTCATACAATCACCAAACTTGCACTCCTACAACATCCTTATCCATGCCTATGCTCTTAATGGACGTTTCGAAGAGGCGAGCACAATGTTTGACTACATGTGCAAGCGGAATGTCATATCATGGACTTCCATCATATCTTCCGCTGCCGAGCAGGGCTTCTACAGTGAGGCAATGAATTTTTTCCATAGAATGGAAAGTGAAGGTATTTCTCCTAATAAGATAACTCTTATAGGTATTCTTGAAGCGTGCAGCTCTCTACAAGAGGGCTTTGGGATCCATATATCAATTGTGATGAGAGGTTATGAAACAGACGTCATAGTTGCCACTGCCCTTATTAAAATGTACGGAAACTTCAATGGCTCTTCAAATGCAATGTATATCTTTGCTGCTATGCCCAACAAAAATGTGATATCATGGGGTGCAATGATCACTGGACTTACCCAGAGTGGAAGGGCAGAGGAGGCACTAGAGATTTTTGCTGAAATGAGCAAACAGTCTGTTAAACTTGATGAGGTGATTTATGTTTGTGTTCTGAATGCTTGTTCTGATCATGGGGCTTTCAAAGAAGGCCAGAGCCTTCATGTGAAGATAATTGAGGATGCATTTGATAGACACATCATTGTTGGAAATGCTCTTATCACCTTATATGGGAGGTTTGGTGATTTAGATGGTGCAACAGTCATATTTATGAAAATGCCTATCAGGAATACAGGCACATGGTCTGCCATCATTTCAGCATGTGCACAACATGGAGAGTCTGCTGAAGCCCTGAACTTTTTTCATCAAATGATACTGGAAGGCTTTCAGCCACTTATTCCTACATATGTTTCAGTTCTTGATGCATGTGGCGATGTAATGGCATGGGAGATGGGCAGGACGGTTCACTCAACTGTAGTTAAACATGGTATGGAGATGGACACTTACATAGGGAACTCCCTTGTGAACCTATATGGCAAATGTGGAAGAGTCACTGAGGCAAAGAGTGCCTTTGTTGGATTAAAGCAATGTGATGTTATATCTTGGAATAATATTATTTTAGCATTTTCACAAGCTGGATATGGCAATGAAGCCCTAGAGTATTTCTGTCAGATGCTTAATGATGGAATTGAACCCAATAATATGACGTTAAAACTTACCATGGAAGCTTGTACTGGGATTAGCAAAGTTAAACGTACTTATGAAACCATGGTTGGTAATCTATGTAAGCGTAATTCCATTGTTGAAGCCCACTTGATGAAGCAGTATCGGGGATGTATTGACAATGAGGCATCTAGAGAAGATCAACAAGTATTTGAACAAAATAGCACGCAGCATTGGGAATGTATTGACACTGAGGCATCTAGAGTAAATCAACAAGTATTTAACCAGAATAGCATGCAAGTTAACACCACATCACATTTATGCAAAACCAGTGGGAACATGCAAGTCTCTTGTTTTACTTATCAAACTAAGCTGTTTGAGATTAAGCAAAATGAAATTGTGTGTGTAACAGAGAAATGGGATCTATATCAGAGGCACCTTCATGACATCTTGGCTTCATATCCAGCCAGAAAAAGTTTTAGCAGTTCGAATTTAGCAATGGATTATTATATTGGTATTATTGATATTCTTAACCATGAAGGTCTGTTGCCCGAAGTGGAGGATTTGCTGAAAAGTGCACCTACTGCAGCAGCAATAACATCATGGTCAAGTTTGTTATGTGCTTCTAGATTCCATGGTGATCTACATCGAGGATGGCGTGCAGCAGATCATTGCATTGTATTGAATAAAGATTCTGCTTCACCTTATAGTGAGCTTTTACAATTATATGCTGCAACAGGCTAATGTAAAATATGTAATAAACCTAAAAGATGGTTTTTTGCACACCATTCAGGCTCATGAAGCATAAAAGCACTGCCTTGACAGCATTCATTTTGGCAAAATGTTGAAGTTTGATTTCCCTTGGTCGTATGGTTTCATCTACAGATTACACGAGTAACAGAACATCACGACCTTTGATCTCTTCATTTGTTAAACACCTGCTGGCCAAGGATTACTCATTGCTTAAGCAATCACTCCTTTTAAAATTGAGAAAATACTTTGATAAACCACAAGAATAGGACAGAGGTTGCATGCAAGAAGCTGCACTTATAACTATGCCATAAAATGATTATTGGTATGATAAGGTCAGTCATTAGTTTCACAATAAAGGTTTGCGATCAAAGTCATGTGACATGGCCATTTTGGCTTTAACAAAATGGTTTGGGAAAGCTACCAGATGAAAAGTCTGAACAACTGCAATTTTGGGCTCACAATTTTTTTTAAGACTTTGAATATATTCACATAAATAGAACTTTTGGCAGTTCTTATAGAATGCTGGCAAATTGATCACTGTTGTCAATGTAACTGCTGGTATGTACATATGACCACGTTTTCTTCTTGTTGGAGATGTGAAATTGATATTGAAGAGAATGCATGCTCAGATGGCTACAAGGTAATGAAGAGTGCTAATTAATGGAATGAAGATAAAGATTGTGTGACAATGTAAAAAGGATTCCCGATGTGTATGTGTAAATACTATCAGCATAGCTCCCATGGTAAAGTACATATTCTTTTAGCGTAGAACACTGGGTACTTAAGTACCAAAAGCTGAAGGGAAGCCATCTCTAAAAGGGCTTTGTTGTGAAGGATAGAGACAGAGAATATGCACTTTGAGTCTGTCTCATGCCGGAGGATGCCATTGCCAATGGTTAATGATTCTCAGTTGGTAGGGCTATTGACTGGGCTTGGTGCTTTTCAGTATGTCTACTGGGTAGAGTTTTGGCAGCAAAGCTCTTTGTCTAGGTTCAAATCCCATATTAAACACCGCAGATTTTTTTTATGTGGAGAAATAAAGCAAATAATGCAATTCATATCAAATGATTGAGATTGGGAAAGCTTTGAGATATTCAAATTCTATAACAAGAGGAGTGCTATATGTGAAAGCTTGTATCAGGGAATCACTCTTCGTGGTACTGAATTATTGTTGAGGCAGGGTAAGTACATTTAGTATCACCATGTAGAGAGGATCCTTGACATTTTCCTAGTGCAGGATACAGTGTTGTTCTTGTTATGATTGCTGAAAAGTATAATGACAATGATGCTCACGATGATAGTTCTAGTGGTTGAACTATTAAATTGTTAGTATTTGACTTATTGCTGTAGTGGCTTGACCACATGAATGACTTGATCTAGTTGAGCGTTTAGCTCTCATATAAGGCTAAGGGATTATTTTTTCCCAGTTCATGGGATAAATGTCTATATATACTATTTACACCTATGGTGCAAATTGTGTTGCCATTTGATTTAAGTAAATTAATTAAACACCAAATCTAAAGAATGAAACAAAAGAATGGTCCCTAATGTATGAATCATGACCACGAGACATGATTCATAACTCAAAAGGATTCAGATGTGGGTTTTTCATGCATATCTCATTTTAAATACAATAAAATGCCTGGCTACATAATTCATCATTTGTTTGTAGATCGTTTCGGCTTTCATTTTGAATCAATGATGACATTATTTCGATAAAGAATTTTTTTCAAGCTTTGTGTCAGTACTTGTTTGTCTTTTTTTGACTTGTCACGGACTATGGATTTTGATACCTTGAGTATGGTGATGGCTTGCATATATTTTGGAATTGGTAATTTTGCAAGTCTTAATTTAATTACCTTCACAGGTAGTGCTATTACTTCTCCCGGTTTTGTACATATGTGGATTAATATTAACTGGTTATAATACAAGAATCAAGGCTTTCAAAGAAGGTTGCATGATCTTTTAATGATATTCCATCCCCTCGGTGAAGGATCCATATCATCTTATGCTTAGAATGTACAAAGAAAATTAATGGAAGTCATCACATGCAAGGGAATGTTATCTTGGTGTAGGTGAAGGCACTTGGGTGATGAACATTGTTTTTCAATTGATTTTAGGAAGCGATGAACATTGTTCTTCAATTTATTTTAGGGTGGATAAAAACTTCGTTGTAAGGATTGAATTTTTACATAATAATATATTCTTTTAACACTAACCTTGTAAAGGGACACTAAAGTGTCCTAAAACACTAACACACCTTGTAAAATACTCCATCTTATTATATTTTTTATGATGAGGAGAAATGTTCAATCTGTATGCTATCACTTGTGTGTTTCTTTATGAGCCATAATATTAAAAATATAATATCTATAGAATTATACTATTACAATCCTTAGAATCAATAAGATACGAGATTTTGATATTGTGAACGTAAAAGAAAAAGTGAAAAAATGATAATGCATGGTAAATTTTCATCACAAATTATTTATTCATATTCTTCATAGTCATGGTAAAGCTTGACAATCACGTGTTTATACGTTTACAATCAATTGATAGAAAATGTGAGAGAAACTATAGATAAGGCATTATTATTGCCATCACAATGTCTTCTTGTTGATGTCAAAGATCATAGCCATTATATAAATATAACAATTGTTAAAAAAATTGAACTCTAGAAATTTTCAATTGAGTTTGATCTACTCGTGTGATCCCTACATGACTAATCTTCACATTTGAAAAGTATAAATGATTTCGCTCTCAACTTAGGGTCGGATGACTTCCCACATGCATAAAACATAAATGGTTATAGATATTATAACTCGCTTTACACAAAACCAATTTCCATGGCTTAATATATTTTTATAATACTACATGCTGCTAGGAAAAAAAGAATTTGGCATGTGTTGCATATTAGGCCTTTATTCAAAGTTGAAATTGTATTTTTGCTTATCACAACCTATTAGATACTATAATAAATTTTTCTCATAAATCATATCAAAGTAATCATGGATGTTTTAAAGGGCCAAATGGTTCAATTTGGGAACCCCTATTGATTATTACCATTAGTGTCTATGTGAACGGGTGAATGGCCATTGGAAATTCTTGTATCTTGTTGATGTATTCCGATAGTGATGTGTGTGAACACACTTAGGATCACCGGGGAACTTTTTTCCCTCCTTAGGAGTTTTTTTCCCTCGACTTGTATATGTGCGTGTAAGCCTAACATGCCACTTATCTTTGTATATTCACTTGACAATACATTCAACATCATGTTTTGTATATGTTCTTTAATAAAACATATAGTGGCCTGGTCAGCCATAGACTGGAGGTTTGACCGCATTTGTAAGACCTAAGAAGTCTGTCTTCCTACTCCCTGTGTACTGTGTTTTTTTGCATATTCTGCAACCTCTCTGTAGAGTACCGTGTGCGGCTCGAGGAGCTCAGTTTTATACTTTGAGTATATAGTCGTGGAGCTCTCGAGAAGGAGAGCGTACTATGGTGCATCACCATTGAAATCCTTCACTGGTATCAGAGCAACTCGACATGAAAGCTTTGTTCCTTTTGTGCGAGCGAAGCGAGCACCCCCCCCCCCCCCCCCCTTTGGCTTTCTCGAAGGGTTACGACTAAAGCGGCAACCAAGGCATAGACCTTGGCATACCTTGTCATACCTTGTCATCCCAGTCACCAAAGTCACCGTTGGCACTGTTGGTTGTGCACGAGGGAGGACCTCAATGATCAAGGAAGATAGAGGTTCCCGCACTTCCTAGGAGGTCACCCATCCTAGTACTGTTCCCCCTGGAGCTCGCTTAACCGTGGCAATCTCTTGCCACTAAGCTACACTCTTGTGGTGTTTGCAGAAGGGGAAAGACTAAGGTTAACATTACCTTGAACATGTTTTGGTCCCTCAAAGCTTCATTCTTTGCTTTCAAAGCTTGTTTTTGAAGCATTTTTGGGGTGTCTTTTGGAGCCATTTGGAGTACTTTCTGACATAGTTCTCTTCAGACAGGTCCAAGAAAATCAAGAAAAGTATTCTTTGTACTTCTTCGACAATAAATATCAACCTTTGCTCATAAAACTACAGGTTTCTCGAAAGGTTTTCAGTTTTGGTGGAAGAAGCCACAAAAAATTTATGCAGGGTTTTTGAGCATAAAACATCAGATTAGACAGACACTTGTCCGTGTTGTTGGCTAGTTTTGGGCTCTGCATTCAGCCTTTTAGTGTCATTTTACACACCATGTACGCTTTTGTGGATACCGCTTATGTATGTCCATGTGGTCATTGATATATCGGTTACGTTTTTGTATAAATCATTTTACGTTTGATAAAAGAGGGTTGTTGTAAGGAATTGAACTCACAACCTCTTGGTTAGGAATCTGATGGGCTAACCACTTGCCCCAAAAGCCATGGTTGAGGATTACTTCTTGATCCTCCCTCTTAGGGTGTAGTTCAACCATCTCCTATCTTTCAAGGTTGTTGTTCAACCATCTCCTACCTATCACTTTATTATATTCTTCCCCCCTTGCTCAATCATTGCCCTCAATGATATGCTCTTGTATCCCTCTAGCCTCGGTGACCAGTCCCTTGAACTCCCTAGGTACCCTTCAATTGATGTCCTCAACCTCGCATAGTTTTTTGAAACTTGTTCACAACCTTGGTCTTTTGAAACCTTGCTCTCAACCTTGGTGTCTTTAACCTTCTTATTTGGGGCCTTAGTGTCTTGGGCCCTTGTTCTCAACCTCAGTATTGAACCTTGTTCTCACCCATGTTTGGTATCATGAACCCTCAATAAAGTGCCACCCATGGTTTCCCAAGGGATTGGCACTTTCTAGCTATCTCATCAGATTTAGAAAGCTCGTTCCGAGATCTTTCCAACTGTATATTACATGCCTCAATCCGGCCTATGGATTGAGAGATACACTTCAATCTTTGTTACGCTAACTTGTGAAAGCGACATGCGCTACTTTGTACCCTTTCATATAGAGGATGCCAAGTGCCTTTTTTAGAGGTCATTAGGTCAATCCACCGTTCCCAAGCCCACTTCCTATGCTTTGATACCAATGTAAGGAATTGAACTCACAATCTCTTGGTTAGGAATGTGATGGGCTAACCACTTGCCCCAAAAGCCATGGTTGAGGATTACTTTCTAATCCTCCCTCTTAGGGTGTAGTTCAACCATCTCCTATATTTCAAGGTTGTTGTTCAACTATCTCCTACCTATCACTTTATTACAGTCATGGTGAGGTTTTCTTAACTGGGAGAGACCCAGATGTCGGGCTCTCTTCAGTGATGTAGGTGGAAGACTTACCCAACCTCGCCATAAGAGATGTATGATAATTGTTGATATGTGCTCGATAAGCCTAGTTGGCTTCTATTGGGTAACTGATTATATGCAGTGGAGTCAGTGATTCACTATGCAGATAAACATGTTAGTACTTGCAATTTTATGATATTTTGACACTAGTCATATGCTCATTTTGCAGAGGATACTCTGGCAAAATCTTTCGAGATTTTTGGTTTTGTCAACTATGCAGTGGTCGATTTACTCCTTAATATACTTATTCATTGGTGTTTGGAATCTTCTAGGTCCATTATCATTCTATTCAATTCTCTATCATCATGGCATCAGAGGTCTTAGGCACATCTGGTGGATCAGGGTCTGGTGCCAATGTTCCAAGGAGGAGCTATAACTTGTAGGGCAAAGACCATTTTGAGATCTGAAAATTTGATGGCACAAACTTTGCTGTATGAAAGAATTAGGTTAAAGATGTGTTGATTCAAAGGAGGGAATGGAAGCTAGTAAATGGGATTTCAAAGAATCCTACTGATATGGATGAAGATAATTGGGATGAGTTAGATGAAATGGCAAGGTCTACCATTCACTTGCACCTAGCAGATAATGTTTACTTTACAATATTACACTGTGAAAGTGTAGAGGAACTTTGGAAGAAGTTATGCAATACATGAAAAAGAGACAGCATCACATAAAGTGTATCTGATGAGAAAATTATATGACCTTCTCATGAAGGACACAAATAGTGTTGCTACTCATCTAAATGAGTTCGATGCTATATTCTCTCAGTTATAGGCTCAAAAAATGGATATGGATAATGAAATGAAACCAGTATTGCTATTATGCACCTTGCCATCATCATCATGGGATACTTTTTGCACAGTTATTAGCAATAATGCACTTGGTGGTAAACTTGTCTATGATGACATATGTGGAGAACTCTTGAGTGAGGAGATTCATAGAAAATCTATGGTTGGCACTCAGAGTGGAGATGCATATAATGTTCGTGAGCCTTATCAAGGAAAGAATCAACAATGTGGTAGGAGCAAGAACAAGGAAAAGAATGGTCAACAGAATCAGAGTAGAAGTAAATCAGTGAATAGGGACATTGAATGCCATTATTGTCATAAGATAGGACACATGAAGAAAGATTATTATGTATTAAAGAATTCTAAAGGTAAAGGACAAAATGTTGATGGGCATGTTAAACAATTACTTGCACCATCTACTTTGACTGTGAAGATTGAAGAAATTAATGCTATTTCTAATGATGCTGATGTGTTGACACTTGATAGTACTGTGCCAACTGAGGCTCTTATGGTTGAATCTTTTTCCCATACATGGTTGCTAGAATCTCGTGCTTCTTTCCATGTGATACCACACAGAGAATGGTTCTCTAATTATGGAGCAAATTCTCTCGATACCATGATACCTGGTGACTCTTACTAATGTGATGTTGTGGGGATTGGAGATGTGGTTGTGCAGTTCATTGATGGTTCAAAATTTACTATGCATAATGTATGCCATGTACCTCAGTTATCACGTAGTTTGATGTCAGTTGGTCAAGTTGATAATCTTGGTTACAAAGTGGTCTTCTATGCTTAGTCCTTTCACATATCAAAGGGCAATATGGTTATTGCAAAAGGAAGCAAAGTTGGCTCACTTTCTTGTATCATAGAAAGAACACTTGTCAGCTGTTACTGAATAGCCTACAACTTGTATTTGGCATGGTCGTTTGGGCCATATATCTTGTAGTGGAATGGAAAATCTTTCTCACTCTGGCTACTTACCTGTGTTTTCTTTCTCCAATTTTTCATTTTGTGAGCATTGTCAATACTGAAAGCAAACAAAAAATGTGCATAGAATGCACATTGAATCTTCAATTGAGCCTTTAGATCTTGCTCATATAGATGTGTGTGGTCCTATTCCAACTAGGTCCTTAGGTGGTTCTCTTTACTTTATCACTTTCATAGATGATGCTACTAGAAAAGTTTGGGCATATCCTATCAAATCCAAGGATGAGGTATTCCCTACTTTCAAAAAAAGGTTTGCTTCAATTGAGACTAAAAACTAAGCTTAAGGCTTTACGTTTAGATAATGGGGATGAGTATACCTCACATGAATTCAAACTTTTTTGTCAGTCTAGAGGGATTCGTAGAGAGTTTACAACTCCTATACCCCATTATAGAATGGTGTAGTTGAGAGGATGAATAGAACTATTCAAGAGAGAGTAGTCTCTATGTTGCATCATGCAAACCTCTCACAAGGTTGTTGGGCAGAAGCAGTACTGACTGCAGTTCATGTGATTAACCTTTCACATAATACTGCCAAAGGTCTGAAAGTGGCACAAGAGTTGTGGACAGGGAAGCCACCATATTATGATCACCTTTGAGTTTTTGGGTGTGAGGCATATGTTGATATACCCAAGAATCTTAGACAAAAGTTGGACCATAAGTCAAAGAAATGCATTTTTCTTGGATATGGTCGAGAAGGACAATTTGGATATCGCTTATGGGATCCTGAAACACAATCACTGATCAGAAGTAGTGATGTCATTTTCAATGAGTCTAAGATGCATAAACAACCCATTAAGGAGGTTGAAGTGAGCAGAGTGGTGTTTAAGGATACTAGTCCTTCGATTAGCATGCATAAAAATGCTCCACATAGGGATGTTCAAGAGAATGTCCATTCAGATCAGTTTGCACATGTTCTTGTTCAACAACAATTGAGATGTTCTGCATGTGTCTCACATCCACCTAATAGATATGTTCCAAGTTTAGATTTTGTTATGCTAACATATGCCGGTGAGCCTTCTTGCTACAAAGAGGCTATGCAGATAGAGGATCATGTCAAGTGGGAGGGTTCCATGAAGAGTGAGTTGGATTCTATTCACAAGAATTGTACTTGGGATTTAGTACCTTTGCCAAAGGGAAGGAAAGCTTTACCATGTAAATGGGTATATAAGCTGAAATTCACATTAGATAGTGCTTCTCCAAAGTATAAAGCACGACTTGCTACAAAGGGTTTAAAGCGACAACATGGTGTTGATTTTGAGGAAATCTTCTTTCTAGTGGTCAAGATGACTACCCTGCGCATGTTGCTTGGATTCATTGCAATGGAGGACTTAGAGCTAGTCCAAATTGATGTGAAAACTTCTTTCTTGCATGGAGATCTTACAAATGAGATCTATATGGAACAACTGGAGGGCTATGTAGTTCCTGGCAAGGAAAGTCTAGTTTGTAAGCTCAAGAAGAGCTTGTATGGACTTAAATAATCCCCTAGTCAATGGTACCAAAATTTTGATGTTTTTATGAAGTCCCAAGGCTATTCTCAAAGCAATGAGGATCACTGCCTTTACACAAAGAGATGCTCAGATGGCATCTTGATATGCTTGATACTTTATGTCGATGATCTGTTGATTGCTGGGAAGTCCTCTTATGATTTGTCAATTCTCAAACAGAAGTTGAGTCAGCCATTTGATATGAAGGATTTGGGGGATATTATTCACATGTGCATTACTCGTGTTAGGAGTAAAAGATGCATATACTTGTCTCAAAGTGAGTACATATCCAAAGTACTTCACCGGTTCCATATGCAAGGTGGAAAGGCATTGAGTACACTTTTACCCACATATGTGGAATTGATCAAGGACGATTTCCCCAAATCAGATGAGGAAAAGGAATTCATGACCAAAATTCCCTATCAGTCTACTGTTGGTAGTCTCATGTATGCTATGGTAGCTACAAGACCAGACATTGCATTTACAATGGGAGTTGTGAGCAGATATATGTCTAATATGTTGGTGCAAGTGCCAAGCTACACACTTGGCTAGGGATGAGAAGATTTTATGTGAAAATGATTGAAGACATATGAGAACTATTGCTTATGGATAGTTACCTTTTATCCTTTGTAAAAGGCATCTACATCTAAAAGAGTCTTTGTAAATCCACTTAACTAGTGGAGTTAGATATAATGTAAAAGGTACGAGTTTCTTAGAGAGAATATATCCTAGATTAGTGGATCACTTTTAGTGATAGCCAAAAGTTCAATTCAAAATTCAAACTTGGGAAAGCATCTATAAAAACCTCTTGTCAAATCTCGCAGATGCCACTCCAATTCTGAGCCTTTAGTTGATCACACCATAGAGAGTGTGTGGCTCACTTCATAGCCTACACATCTCACTATCATTGGGCATTGATTGTCATGCCATTGATTATGTACAACATTGTGATATAAGACAATAGATCATTGCTTACATTTGTTGATCTCTCTATTATTTTCACTCAGAACGGTGTTCTTGTCTTGCTCATATCTCAACCATTACTCCACCATTTTCAATGTTCTATGGCTTTTTGGAATCAGCTCTAAGTCCTCTACATGTGACAAATTCTGAAGACATTCCATTCAATGGATTGGGAGAAAAGCGCCTCGAAGTGGTCACTGGTCATTCTCTATAGAGGTCCTAAAAAATCGGGGGTAATGCTACACTTGCTAAATTTATTACTCTATGTATAGTCAGTCATTTTGAGTGATTTCACTTGGAATCATTAGCTCTTTGAGCTAATTTGATATCTCCAAAAGGAATTTTTCTAATTCCTATTGTATTGGGAGCATTGAACTTAACAAGCAGTAGGTGTGTTAACCAAAATAGAAGGTTTTTGATGATTTGTGAATTGTGAAGTTATCTCTTTTGGATCAATCATTACATGGATCATTTTCAAAGAAAGCAACCCAAGCAAGGCATCTCAGAGTATGTGACCAAAGTCAAGGATGTGGATGATCAATTGGCAAGTATAGGAGAGGAGATTGAAGAAGAACAAATTTGAGACAAGTAATCAATGATATCAAGGTAGATGACAAATGGGAGAGCTTCACAATTGCCATGGACATGTAGATTCCAGATCTTACCACACTCATGGGGCAAGTCTTTACCCCTGAAGCCAAGCTCAAAGGAGATTCATCAAGAGGTAATAACTCTTCTGCTCTATATACAGATAAAGGAAAATCTAAAGAGAAAGAGAAAGGCAAAAAGATTGAGGATGAAGGTACAGCCTCTCAAGCTAACTATGCAGGGAGAGGTAGAAACTCAAGAGGTAGATGCAAAGGAGGTAAGCAAGGTAGGGGGAGACCTTTAGATTCTTCCCCATGTAATATTTGTGGTTTATCAAATCATACTACATATGAATGTTACAGGAACTTCAAGAATCAGAGAGGTAGAGGTTCCCAAAGAGGTGGATACACACAATCAAGAGGTAGATTCAACCATCATCAAGGCTACAATAACAACTACAACAACAATTACAATAACAACTACCAAGAAGGCTACAAATCAAGGAAAGACTACAACAATTATACAGAGGAACAAGAGGATTCCCTTCTGATTATGAATATGACTTCAAAGAAAGGTATGAATGATGACCATCTCTTCTACATTGACTCAAGATGCTCAAACCATGTGGTAGGTAATGTAGCTCTTCTCTCTGACCTTGATGAACCTAAGGGAAAGCATCAAGTACAAATAGGTAATGACACCAAGCATTCAGTGATCAAGGTAGGAAATGTTAAAACCTCTGATGGAAATAGAAATCTGTTGAGCAAGGTTCTATATGTACCTACAATTACTAAGATTTGATGAGTGTTGGACAGATTGTGGAAAAGGGTTCGCAGGTCAGATTCAACAAATATGGAGCATTTGTGGAGGATTCCCAACATGGATTCAAGAGAATTTCCAAAGGAGAAAAGATAGGTAGGTTATTTACATTTGAACTTGAAGATACAAAGAATATTGCACTTTATAGCTACAAAGATCAAACCTTGTCAGAGCTTGAAATTTGGCATAAGAGATTAGGACATATTGGTGAGAGAACCTTAAAGCAAATATGTAGAGATCAATGTGTGCTTGGGATACCTAATGTATCCAAGCAACATATGATCTATAAATGTGGTGCTTGTTAGTTTGGAAAATCTCAACCTACCCTTCTCCAAGAAAGGCTACATGCATGAGGACTACTTGGAGCTTGTCCATACAGATGTATGGGGACCAAGTAAGGATCCCTCAATTTTTGGATCAAGGTGTTATGTATCTTTCAATGATGATTTTAGTAGGTAGACTATCTTATATTTTGTGACACACAAAGATGAAGTATTCAGTTGCTTTAAGAAGTATCTTGCACTTGTGGAAAACCAAACATAAAAAAGTCTAAAAAAGACTAAGGTCAGATGGAGGAGGTAAGTACTTCTCAAATGAGTTTGATGCATTCTTGTAGGATAGAATAATCAAAAGGGAAATCACAACAAGGTATACCCCTAAAAAAAATGGGGTGAGAGAGAGGAGAAATAGATTTATTGTTGAAACATCTAGGTCAATGCTAAATGAGAAAAAGTTACCAAATTATTGTGGGTAGAGAGTGTATCTACTGCCACTTATCTTGTAAATAGGTTGCCATCAAAATCTCTTGATGGGATGACCCCATATGAAGCATGGCATGGGAGAAGACCTTCATTTGATCATTGCAGGATCTTTGGATGTGTTGCTTATGTGCATATCCCATCTCAAATCAGAGGTAAGCTAGATCCTAAGGCAGAGAAGTACATCTTTATAGGGTATGACTTGAATCAGAAAGGATACATGTTTTATAATCCTTCCAACAAAGGATTTATGGTCAGTAGAGAGTTGTCTTTGATGAGAATGATTCTTGGTTTGAAAGTGAATACAGGAAAGTAAAGTTGCCTTATGACTTGGAAGAGGAGTTTCCAAGCATCACCAAGGAGGAGCCAAATCAGATTGAAGACATCAAATCTGATGAGCCTAGAAGAATTCAAGGCATGGAAATCCAAAGGCAAAGTCCAGATGAAGAAGTTGGAGGATATACCTGAATCATCCAACCAAGCAATTAGAAGATCACAAAGGGAGAGCAAGAAGCCAATTAGATATGGGTATGAATCTTCTTTAGTTACTAAGCATTCTATTTATCTTGCCAAAGATTTATCACTTGAAGAGCCATCATCATATGAAGAGGCAAAGACCAAAGCAGAATGGAAGGAAGCTATGGATGAAGAGATTGAAGCACTCAAGGAGAATGATACTTGGGAGCTAGTGCCAAAGAAGGAGTCTATGAAGGTAATTGGTTCTAGATGGATCAAATTCTAATGGATCAATTAGCAGGTATAAAGCTAGACTTGTGGCTAAGGGTTTTGCACAAACCCAAGGAGTTGATTATGAAAAAACCCTCTCACCTGTGGCCAAAATGCCAACCATCAGGGTATTGGTAAGTGTGGTTGCATCAAAGAATCGGAACATGTACCAATTGGATGTAAAAAATGCATTTCTTAATGGTTGGATTTCATAGGAAGTTTACATGGCTCAAGCTCCTGGCTATAAGGACCCAAACAAGGTAAATCATGTGTGTAAACTAAACAAACCTCTTTATGGATTGAAGTAGGCACCTAGGGTATGGAGCCATAGGTTGAATACATACCTGCAAGATCAATGATTCATCATGAGTAAAGCAGATACTTCTCTGTTTGTTAGGAGAACTAATTCAGAGGTGATATACCTATGTGTATGTTGATGATATCATACTTATAGGTAATGATGCTAATGGCATCAAGAAAATAAAGAATCAAATGATGCAAGAGTTCAAAATCAGTGATCTTGGGTCACTAGAGTATTTCCTTGGACTTGAATTAGTCTATACTAACTCTGGGATTTACATTACCCAAAGAAAGTATATACATGATATGTTGAAGAAGTTTCACTTGCAAGATGCCAAGGTAGAAAGCACTCCTATGGAGGTAAACCAAAAATTAAGTGTTCATGAAGGTGATGTGCTTGATAATATTGTAGGATACCAAAGCATAGTGGGAAGCTTAAACTATGCTGCATTGACAAGGATTGATATTGCTTATGGAGTAAGTGTCTTAAGTCAATTTATGCACAAACCTAGAGTACCTCGTTTGGAAGATGCCAAGAGGATTTTGAAGTACCTTAAGGGAACTCAAAATCAAGGCTTATACTTTCCTTATACTTCAGATTTAGATATCAAGATATGCTCAGATGTAGATTGGGCAGGTTGTAAAGATGATAGAAGGAGCACATCACGTTATCTTTATTTTGTAGGTGACAAGTCTATTTCATGGTCTTCCAAGAAGCAACCTAGTGTTGCTTTATCTTCAACAGAGGCTGAGTATAGAGGATTAGCCAATGCCACTCAAGAAGCAATTTGGATTAGATTGCTATATGCAGACTTGGGATTACATGCTAATTCTCCAGTGATTTTTGGAGATAATACAAGTTCTTTACATCTTGTAGCAAATCCTATCTATCATGATAGGACCAAGCATATAGAGGTCCACTATCATTATGTGTGAGAGAAGCTATTGAGCAAGGAAATTCAGTTGGCATATGTATCAACAAATATGCAATGTGCAGACTTATTGACCAAAGCACTTGATGGTACTAAAATTTGTAGATTTAAAACTATGATTGAATTGCAAGACATTAAAGAGGATTGATAAAGAAGACCAAGCCAAGATGTTTGGCTTGAGGGGGAGCTGTTGGTGCAAGGGCCAAACCTACACACTTGGCTAGGCATGAGAAGATTTTATGTGAGAATGATTGAAGACCCATGAGAACTATTGCTTATGGATAGTTACCTTTTATCCTTTGTAAAATGCATCTACATCTAAAAGAATCTTTGTAAATCCAATAAACTTGTGGAGTTAGATATAATGTAAAAGGTACAAGTTTCTTAGAGAGAATATCTCCTAGATTAGTGGATCACTTTTAGTGAGAGCCAAAAGTTGAATTCAAAATTCAAACTTGGGAAAGCATCTATAAAAACCTCTTGTAAAATCTCGTGGATACCATTATAATTCTGAGCCTTTAGTTGATCACACTATAGAGAGTGTGTGGCTCACTTCATAGCCTACGCCTCTCACTATCATTGGTGATTGATTGTCATGCCAATGATTATGTACAACATTTTCATATAATACAATTTTAATCTTCAACGCTAATTGTGCAATGTGGTTACAAAGCACATCCCAGTAATAACGATCGTCCATCTCAAATGATGAACACAACATTTAAGCACTTGTAAACTTAGTCACCGCCTTAGTTCCCTCAGAAACCGCATGCTTAGCAAGTTCTCCGGGCAGGATAAGACGCACAGCAGTCTGAATCTCCGGGCTCGTAATTATAGGTTTCTTATTGTAGCGAGCCAGGTGAGCGGCCTCTTGGTTAAGCACCTTGAATATATAAATCTTATACATTTCAGCTCTTCGCCTTCTTCTTTTTCTGCTTATCTCCATCCTTAGCAGCAGGCTTCTTCTCAGCAGCAGGCTTCTTCACAACTTTAATGCCTTTCTGAGCCTTCTGCTAAGCCTCAACAGCGGCAGGAGTAGACTCTTTAGCCTTCGGAGCCATTGGCTTTAACTCAAAGATTCGAGATTCAGAAGCTAACGTAGAAAGAGACGAAGAGGCCGAAGAAGAAAATGTAATCAAGATTGATGTGCAACCCCATGGTTCGTTACTACTCTGATACCAATCTCATATGCTGAAAACTTTTGCCGTCTGAAGCCCAGCTCGATGCCAACGTGAAGCGATCCCTTTTTGCTATCGTACGTCTTCAAAAGACACACAGAGGACTCTCTCATGGTTCCTCCTCCCGAACACGTCCGACTGTACTTGTTCTAAATCCGGAGAATATATGCGTAAACTCCTTTTTCTCTTCTACCATATATATGTATACTCTCAAATGATGCCATGTGGCATTTGTGCCACCTCACTTAGGAGATTGTGCATCCATATTGTGACACCACACAAGATACTATTGTAGGCCTTTTCACAAAGACTCTACCTAGGGAGAAAATTGAAGCTTTCCATAAAGATTTGGACTTACTTCCTTTTGTGGATTGATCTATTTCCACATAGTTTGACACTCCCTTATACATGAGTGCCAGCTCCTTGTTCACCACATCACTCCCAAGGGGGTTTGTTGATATATTTCGGTAGTGATGTATGTGAACACACTTAAGACTATCGGGGCACTTTCTTACATCTTTAAGAGGTTTTTCCCCCAGCACCAGTAGCGACAGATCATTGATCAGCTGTACTTCAGCATATTATGATTGCAGAAGTAGTACCTCGTTGTCTTTGGACTGTAGATAGCCACTTTGTGAGCTTACACCCTCTCCATCATGTCTGCAACAAAGCGTCTTGGAGATGATGGGCATCGATCCCTGTTGGCAGCAGCCAGAGGCATAGAAGACACGAAAGCATGTAAAGACAGAGCAGGAAGCCAGTCGAATCAATTTTTTAAAGATTATGTTTTATAAATATTCTTCAAAACCTCCAACAGTGATTTTCATCACTATTGTAACATATGTAACATAGAAAAACCCTTTTTGTAATTTATAGCTCCATTTTGTGCAAGCCGAGGAATCCTCGAGCTTGAGGAGCTTAGGTAGAATGAGCATACCAATTTTGGTTATTTTTAGACATCGTTTACCCTTTCAAATAGCATCTATGACCTATTTTTTAACTATGCCAGTCACTAGATGTGAAACCGGTCAAAACTAGTCTAGAAACTATAAAAAGAGCTAGAGAGCTCATTTTTGAGGTTACTTAGTGTTAGCTTGTTGAGTAGAGAAGAGCTTAGAGCTATTTTGAGTTGTAAGAGTGTTCTTGAGCAATAGAGTTGATTTCTCACCTTCCATTGTGTCTTGCTTGTCTCTTCGTAGTGTGCGTGTATGTGTGTGTGCATCTCTATGCTTCTCACCTTCACTCTCACTTCATCTCTCATTCACGATCTTCATATCACTCCTATGTTTTCCGCGGATTGACCTTAAGGAGGTGGAGCTTCTTAACGTGGTTCTCACCATTGTGCTAGAGCAACACCAAATTTGGCGCCGTTGCCGGGGATCGAGTCTAGGACGAATGTGTGATGGTAAGAGTATAGCAAGAAGTAGCATTGGAAGGTAAAAATTTCAGTTTTTGTTGTTGTTTTAAGTTAGTTTTTAGTGTTTTTCACCTCCCCCACACTCCATCTTCATCACCGCATCATCATCTCCAACTCCAAAAAAATCAGAAAATTCACCATATCCACCCATTCTCCTCATTTCCCCTCATTTGTGCATGTGCGAGAGAGAGAGAGCTTTTGTGCTTGTGTGTACTTGTGTGTTTTTGAGTTTTCTTGCAGGTACAGAGCTCCAGTGCATCAGGAAAGCTTGGAAAAGGTAAAAATTCACTTTCTGTCAGGAATCTGCCGTAGCTGTCAAACCATCGCGATGGTCTGCCAAATTCGGTAATTTTGGTAAGCGACCACACCACGAGGTAGGCGACACAAGCATATGCACGAATCCACAGACGCATTTCAAAAATTCACACTTTGGTGGACCATCGCGATTGGCTCAGACCATTGCGATTGTGTCACACCATCGCGATTGGCTCACGCCATCACGACGGCTCGGCCGGACCATCGCGACGGTCTCGCACCATTGCAACGGCTCACTTGAGCCATCGCGACGGTTCACTTGGACCATCGCGACGATCCCGTCGACCCCACGGCATCGCGATTGGCCCATGCCATCACCTCGATAGTGCCACATGTCAAATCGGACCATCGCGATTGCTCACTAGCCATGCCATCGCGACGAGACCCTTACACCATCGCGACAGCTCAACATTTGGACCATTGCGATTGGCTCATGCCATCGCATCTGTGACCATCGCGAGGGTTCACTTCGGACCATCGCGATGGTTCACGTTGACCGTTGACTGACGCCATCGCGATTGTTCACTCAATCGGACCATCGCGAGGCCTCACCCCGACCATCGCGATTGCTCACATTTAGACCATCGCGACCGTGCACTTCAGACCATCACGACGGTTCGCACACACGCCATCGCGACGGTTCGCCTGGACCATCGCGACGGTCCCAGACCATCGTGATCATCTCAGACCATCGCGATTGTCCACCCCAAACACAAATTTTAGGGTTTGATTTTTTGACCAATTTTGGGGCTATTTTTTGAAAATTTTTGGATCATTGCACTCATAGGAGACCCCTTAGCTCATAATTAAAGAGAAACCTATTTGTGAGTTTTCACCCCCTAGAGCCTGAACGGTCATATCTTTTTCATCCGAAGTTCGTTTTTTGAGCTTTATAGCTCGTTAGAAAGCTCTTGACGAGTACTACATGATCTCAACTATTTTTTTCATAAAGAATACATTGATTTTTAGATAAGCTAATTTGAGGTTGACATAGTTGGGACTAGGAAGCCAGGGGGCAATCATTGGAATTTTGGGGCAAAAGGGAAAGGACTTTTAAAAGTGTATATATTCAGGTGCTTGATCATCCATTGTGAATTGGTCTAAACATTGAATTTTGGCAGGTCTAGCAAGGCAATCAAGGGCATTCAAGGCAAGGTAGTGAAGGGCATACAGCTTGGGAAGTGCAGCTTCTTGGGCATCAGAGCAACCAACAAAGCTGACTCGAGGTTGGAAGATTACTCAACCCCCTCAGTCAATTCTTAGCTTATGCTAAACGGTAGCTTTTGTGGATTAACGACAATAGGAAAGCCTCAAGTTCAAGACATTAATTTATCAAGTCTAAGACTAAAGATAAAGGTGTGTGATACTAAAACTTAAGGGAAAGAACATAAGTCTGACGGAACGAGAACTCAAAGTACCACAGAAAGTCGAATTCCTGATGCATACAATTGGACAAGAATCTAAAGAAACTTAAAAAGAATCAAGAAAGATCAAAGAATCATTGACGATCTGAGTGTGTACTGAGTGTGCAAGGAAGTAAATTAATGAACCTTAGATCGGGCAAACATATAGGTAAGTCTGACCGACGAAGCCTTAGATCATCAAAAGCAAGTGTAGGCACTACTGCTCGATCATGGGCTCAACAATTGAATAGTAATTACCCCTATGAGAGCTCAGACACGAGTGAGTCAGAAATGGCATTTAGCACAGAAAGACCAGAAGTAGGGTCGAATGTAGCATACTTAGAAAGACTAGAAGGACCCTATAGGACTCAATTGGAGTTTCTTCGAACCAACCGCTTAGGTGCTCGCATCTATGAGGATGGTTTGAGAAGACAAGTGGTGCAAATGCACAACCCTGATCAACCCATTGGATTGGAACGTCCAGTGGTGAAATTTCAGAGAGACGCGTACATAGACAAGGAAGGAACGGTGTATATCTTAAGTACGCAGCCAAACAACACCAATGAGTTTGGCGTAATTCAGTTGGAAATAGAAGCGAAATCTCAAGGAAAAGAACCAATGGAAGAACCTAGAACACCTAGAGGGAAATCTGTACTGACACGAGTACTAGTTCCAGATTGGACCCCTCAGGACAACAAAAGCATAGAGTTGTTTGTAAACAAGGAAACAAACGAAGCATTTTGGAGATACAAAACATAACAACCTAGTGAGGTAGGCTCCATTATAATCTACGAGTTCAAGGACCCGGATACACCTGGAAACGTTGTATACCTAGATGAGACTTCAGAAAGAGTCTTTGTGGTGCCTGACCACTCTAGAAACACATACACATGGAGAGGTGATTTAGTATTCCCTCCATCTCGAGCAAACGTAAACGCGAGCCAACAAGGGGCAGGAACATCCTCAGCCCATGGCATGCAAAGAGAAAAGAACAAAGAAAGACCGGAAGTAAGCTTCAATCATCCCATAGGAAGAGATAGAACGACCATAGACACGGACAGAGTGGAAAGACAAAGAATGCCAGGTGGTAGAGATGATTTTCCTCTACCTAGACCACGTGAACACGCAAGAATATTAAGACCCACTTAGTTAGTTAAGTCCATGAAAAATTACTTTGATGGGACGGGAGATCCCTATGACCATGTCGCAAAATTTAAGCAAGTGCTAAGAGCAGAATAGGTAGAAGACATGTTCACGCAATATAATGCATTTGGGCTAACGTTAAAGAATACCGCTTTAACTTGGTTCCAACCTTTGCAACAAAGGCAATTTAGAGACATCCATCACTTTTTAGAGTCGTTCATCACTAAATTCTCTAAAAGTGGGATTAGACATGACACGTCTTCATTGATTCATATCTTTAAGCAGACCCCTCAGGAAACAGTTAGACTCGCAGGACGTAGGTTTAGACAATATGTTGAAAGATGTCCAATGCAAGAGTTACCCTCACAGGCCAAACAAGTGTCATTGTTTCTAGACGGCTTGTTGAGCTCTAAACTACGCTCCTATGTGTACTTAAAAGAACCCAGAACGCTAGAGCAGTGTGTAAGAATTTGCATAGACATTCAGGACAACTTAGGAGACGAGTTGGAACTCTCAAAAGTCTACAAGGACTCAGACTGTTCATCTCTAGCATCCACAAAACTGTCTAACTCGATAGAGGACCTAGCAGAAAAAGTGGCCCAGAAACTAGGAGTTTCTAGTAAACAGATGCCCAAGTTAACAACTAACGTACGTTGTTACACCTGTGGTGGAAATCATTTGGCAAATGTGTGTCCCAATGCAACACAAACACAAGCCAACCCTAGTGGCCAATACTGTACAATTGAGAGAAGATACACAAATCACAGGGCTCAGGACTGCCCATACAACAAACAGGCAGTGAGACAAAACTACCCGCAAGCATACCCGCAGCCAGGTAGGTATCAAGGCCAGTACAATACTCAGCCTCATTACTATAGGACTCCTCAAAATTATCCATATCAGGCTCAACAAAGACCTCAACCTGTCTTGGCTCAACAGCCACCCCCACCCGCGAATGTCATCTCAGTCAAATACGCTGCTGCAGAAGAGAACCTAAGTAGGGCCTTAGTGCCTTCTTCACCTTTGATCATAGAAAGTGATCCGAACTCAAACAGTTTTGACTCCACTCATGTAGATAGTCCACCCGCTTATTACACGGAGTCACCAGAACACGTAGAAACATATCATTATGATAGTCCACCAGTGGAACCTAGTTGGGAGCCCGATTATGCTCATGTGATGTACACAAACCAAATCCAAGGGCCTAAGTAAGACAACAGAGACCACAGAGCCCTAGAGGACCATGCTTTAGGTGCCAAGGAGATCATTTCATAAAAGATTGCCCACATCCTCTGATATCAGGACAGTCACAGTACTATAACATACAAGGCTTTTGTGTCGATTGTGGCAAAGAGCACATCATAAAAGATTGTCCTAAGAACCCAGTTAACGCTTCAAATGTGACACCGATCAACGTGATAGGTATTGTAAGCAACGCAGATGGATCCAACCCTACATACGTGCCTATCCAAGCTATAACAAGAGCCCAGGTGCTCTTACAAAACCAAAAGCTTAATCAGGAGAAAGTAGCCGGAACCAGTGAAGTTGCAGAATCTAGTAGTAAAAAGACAAAATCTTGGAAAGACTCTAGAGAAAGGATTAAAAGAAAGCGAAGTAAAAAAATAACTGAGTTGGAAGGAATTTTGAAGGAATCAAGAGCCAAAATCCTAGAGTTGACTTCACAGGAATTGAATCAAGAAAACCTAGCTCAAAAATCAGGATCAGTTTTAGCGGAATCCATACCAGAAAACTTAGACATGATGTTTCGTGCATATCAAGCTAGGATAAAAGAAGGACCTCAAGTAGTGGAAATGAGTAAGAACTACCCTCACGCAGACCTAGAAATTGAGAGGACTAAACTTTGCATGAAGATGGTAGAATTAGCACAAGCTTTGTTCGAAGCCTCTAGATATCTTAATTGGAATAACATGGCAAAGCCTGAACTACACTTTCAAGGTCTAATGGAGAGGCTAGAATACTTGATAGAAAGCAAAGAGAAAAAGGATCAGCATAGGAATCTTAGTGTCCCTTTGACACAGGAAAGGAATGCACCATCCCTATCTCTAGTGCCAAACACAGAAGGGGAAGACAACCTGTCTTCTATACATAGATATTCACACAAATTTTTGAGAGAAATCCAAGAAGAAAAGTGGAGAAAAGAACAAGGAACCCATCCTCCTATTCAAGAAATAGACGACTTGCAGTAACAATTTCCCCAAGATATCCCCTCTATTTACGATGAGGTAGAGGAAGAACAACTGAGTGAACACACAGGATTTGAATCCAATTCTTTACAGGAATTACCTCAGTTCACAGGACCTTGGGAAGCAAAGTCTATTAGTATGAGAGCACCCACGATAATAGTGAGGAATGAAGAATCAGTAATCCCTAGAAACACGGAAGTGATCAAGAACACTAAAGTACAATGTAATCTCACTCTAGAGGAGTTGTTAAAGGTTAAACCAGAATTGTGGAAATCAATTCCCTGAGCTTGCTACTACTCCCTCACAGATAGCAACACACAAAAAGGTACCAGAAATACCCGTAGAAAAGATCCGAGATGTAAGTGAAGGAGAGGAAGGTAACACATATCTTCCAATAACCCATAAGGGCTACACCACGAAAGCCATCTTAGATTTAGGAGCCGGAGTAGCCATTGCTACCACCGCTTTATGGAAACGTTGGGGTAAGCCAGCACTCAGACCTACCAGGATGAAGCTACAAATGGCTGATGGACACATAGAAAAACCATTAGGCTTACTAGAAGGCATATCTCTCACCACTTGTGGTGTGGAGTTCAAGCATACTTTTGCCATTTGTGATTTTAGTAAAAATCATGCTTATGAGATGATATTGGGACGACCATTCATGCGTCAGTTGCAAATTGTACAAGATTGGGGAACTAATTCTTTGTACTTGCAACATTTAGGAGTGACTACTAAAGTCAATCTTAAAGACTATTCACATAGAGATGTACCCCCAATACAATGGAATACCATCCATAAGACTCAGGCAGAAACGGAATCGGTACACTCATTAGAGTCAGATCCTTCATGGTTGCATGAGGATACTCATTTATGGATGTGTAAGGTAGCCAAACAAGAGGAAGAACGGTTAGAAGCCAGGACCTTAGGTGCATAACAACATCCACAAACCCTTCAAGACCCAGCTTACGCACCTATAGTATTTCCAGATGAGGAGTTCGAGCCCCATGGGTGGGCAGAAATCCTAGCAACCATGGATGTAGCCATCAACGAAGAACAATGGACACCCCACTGTGACGAAGATGGCTATGACATTTTAGTTTTCACGATAGAGCCAATCATGTGCGATGCAATTCTAGAAGAATGTGAACCTAGCAGTGAACCTAGCAGTGAACCTAGCACTAATGCATTTGAGGATGCGAGCGATTTTGATTTAGAGTCAATTATAATGGATCCGCCTTTTGCATCAGAAGAAGAATATTTCTACGAAGTAGAGACTCACCCTTAGAGACCCGAAGAAATTATGAAGGATGTGAGGATAGCTACACAAGTGACTAGCAAGAGTGAAGGCAAGAAAAGAAAGAAGAAAGAATCCATGTCAGAAGAAGAAGAATCTTTGTTTGAAGTACCCGAGAACTTCAAGAAATATGAAATAGAAGATAGACGAATAATGGTACGAATGCCTAACAGAAAAGCTGACATTGGAGAAGCATATGATAATAGAGAGAAAACCAAGAAAATAATAGTTGCCATAGAAGGAGAAGAAGAAAAATGTATATACATAGGGCATGATTTGACGAATGAAGAAGAAGAAGAATTAGTTGCCCTATTGCGCGAATATAGAGATGTTTTTGCCTGGAGTTACAAAGATTTGAAAGGAGTAGATCTGGATATATGTTCTCATAGAATCCCTATGACTCCAGATGTAAAACCCATGAAACAGAAGCCATACACATACAATGATAATTATGCTGCGAAGATTAAAGAGGAGATAGATTGTTTGATAGAAGCAGGATTCATTTATGAGATTGAGCATACCGAATGGGTATCCCCATTGTGGTCGTGCCCAAGAAGAATGGAAAATTACGTGTGTGTATTAACCTTAAAAAAGTTAATGCCGCCACAATTAGAGATAGTTATCCTCTTCCTATCACAGAACACTTATTGGAAAGAGTCGCGGGCAAGGAAGTTTACAGCTTCCTTGATGGATTCTCAGGCTATAATCAAGTAGCCATTGCTCTAGAAGATCAACACAAGACGGCTTTTGCCACAGAATGGGGCATATTTGCATTTCGTGTAATGCCTTTTGGCTTAACAAATGCACCCGCTACTTTCCAGCGACTCATGTGTCATGTTTTCAAGAAATTCTTACGCAAGAATTTGGAAGTCTATGTCGATGACTTATGTGCACACTTGAATATAAGAAGACACATATCCCAGAGTTAAGACAAGTGTTTGACAAATGTCGAGAATATCAAGTTTGTTTGAACCCAAAAAAATGCGTTTTCATGGTCAAACAAGGCAAAATCGTAAATACCATTTCATATTTTTGTAGCTCCATTTTGTGCAAGCCAAGGAGTCCTTGAGCTTGAGGAGCTTTAGAAGTACCTACCTATCAATTTTCACATTTTTTAGACTCCGTTTGAACCTCCAAATAGGGTAGAGAACCTAATTTTTAACTAGGCCGGACACTAGGTCTGGACAAGGCCAAAACCTAGTCAAAAACTATAAATAGAGCTAGAGAGCTCATTTTTGAGGTTAGCTTGTAATTGATTTGAACTTGGATGAGATTTTTGAAAGTAATCTAAAGAACTCCATTGCTTCTCACTCTTTGTCTTGCCTTGTGTGCGCGTGTGTGTATGTGTGTGCATGTTAGTGTGCTTCGCACTCACGCACTTGTGCCTTCACTTGCTCGAGGTCATCATACCATCCTCACGTCTTCCCGGATTGACATTAAAGGAGGTGCTACTCATCACTGAGCTACACCAAATTTTGGCGCCGTTGCCGGGGATCGAGCTTTGAGGACAAGTGTGTGATGGTAAGACGTAGAGTTGACGCGTTGGAGTTATAGGTATTTTCTTCACCTTTTTCCTATTTTCTCTTGTTTTCTCATCACCATCATCATCCTCACCATCTCCCACATCCATCTCCATCATCGCGAAAAATTTTAGTTTTTGGTCATATCACCCCACCCATACCATTTCCCTCATTTCACTTGTGAGAGAGAGCGAGAGAGCGTTTGTGTGCTTGTGATTTTCTGTGTTTTTTGAGATTTTCTGCAGAAATCAGCATCCCCAGCAGCTGCACCAGCTCTAGCAGGTAAAAAATTTGACTGTGCAGGTCCCGAGGCGTTGACCTCTGTCAATCGTGACCGACAGAAAAAATGATATTTTTGCTAAACAAAGTACATAACCATAATCTACAGGCCTAGAGCTTCCCAAATGTGTGTTTAAAATTTTAAAATTCCTCAGAAATCTGTCAATCGCGATCGCTCTGTCAATCACGATCGACAAACCACGACGGACACATGCCGACGGCTCTGTCAATTGCGACTGACACGTCAATCGCGACCGACAGAGTCAACGACCAACTGACCATGACTGACAGAACCTACGCGTGACACGTGTCAATCGCGATCGAGCCATCAATCGCGATCGACCAGTCAATCGCGACTGACAGCCTCGACGGACCTGTCAATCGCGACCGACCTAGTCAACGATTGCTTGACCACGACAGACAGACCCTCGCGACGGACCTGTCAATCGTGATCGACCCATCAATTGCGATTGACAGAGTCCACGATCCTTTGACCACGACTGACTGAAAATCCGGGCCACGTGTCAATCGCGATTGACCCATCAATCACGACTGACAGCCACGACGGACCTGTCAATCGCGACCGAAACGTCGATCGCGATTGACCAATCAAACGCGACTTACAGAGCTTGCGAACGCGATTGACAGGCAAATTTGGCTAATATTTTAGGGCAAAAAAGAGTAGTCTATTTTTGACAAATTGTGGAACAAATACTAGGGTTCATCATTGCTTGTGAGGCCGATACCCCAAAGCATTTCGAGAAGTCCAGTCTGCCTGCTAACCTGTTTAAAATCCTGATTTGGCCCCAAAACCCTGAATGGACATAACTTCCTCATACGAAATCCGATTGCAGTGATTTTTGTTTCGTTGGAAAGCTCGTGGGGAGTACAACCAAAACTTCCACTGGTTACGGTAGAAATTAATGTCAGGATTATTAGATAGGGTAATTTGAAGTGACGATATCCCAGGGTAGGAAAACTAAGTTCCCCTTGGGATTGATTTCCATAGAGGCAAAAGGCAATTGGGTCTGTGAATTACATGCATGAAAGTGATCTGTCTGTCAACTGAATTCAATTCTTGAGCTAATTGTGGACTTTTTCAGGTTCTTTGAGAGCATTGAAGGGTACTCGAAGCAAGAGTAAGTGCGAGCTTGGGAACACGCTTCCTGGGCATACAAGGGCAACCAAGGGAAGAAATTTAAGGTTGGAAATTCTCAACACCCTCTGTCAATCCCTAGCATAGGCTAAGTACGGATAGAGGTCTTGATTAATTAGGGACACGTTAGGAACGACCCAGTCCAAGAAATCTAATCACTCAAGTGCAAGTGTTAGGAGATTACAATTGCAAAACAACCTAAGGGAAAAGAACTTAAATTGAGCGACCACACTCAAAGTACGATAAAAACTTAAGTGTTCCTTGCGACGAAGATTAATTGGACAAGAAGTGACACCCTAAGGGCAATTAAAAAAGAACAAGTGACTAATACAAAAGAACTCAGCAACGCAAAGTGTACTTGGGAAAAAATTGGGATCATTCAATTGGGCTTATGAACCTTAGATCAGGATGACACCTAGGGAGAGATAGACAAAGTCTTAGATCTCCAGAGGCTAGTGTCAATCATGCTGCTAGGTCTTGGGCCCAGCAGCTGAGCCATCATTCGTATTACCCTAGCACTAAGACTAGCAAGTCTGAGATGTCCCACGGTATGGAGAGACCTACAGGAAGTTCTGGAGTGCCATATTTACATAGGGTGGAAGGCCCTTACAAGACGCAACTCAAATACCTTAGGACCAACCGATTAGGTGCTAGCATCTATGAGGACGGCCTAGGAAGATCTGTGGTCCAGATTAAAAACCCTGACCAATCCATTGGACTAGAGCACCCAACTCTCAAGTTTTAAAACAGAGCATACCTAGACAAAGAAGGGACAATATATGTAGTCGCCAGTCATCCAGATAGGACAGATGAATTTGGGAATGTGATCTCAAAAGCGGATTTAGGTGACCTGGAGCAAGGAAACATGGGTGTAGAACCTAGAACCCCCCGAGGCAAATCTGTTCTCACTAGGATTATTACACCAGAGTGGATTCCCCAAGATAATAAAAGCATAGAACTACTCCTGAACCGAGAAACTGATGAAGCCTTTTGGAGATATAGATCTGATCAGCCGAATGAGGTAGGAACAATCATGATATATGAGTTCAAAGATCTTGATAGTCCAGGCAGAGTGACCTACTTGGATCATGTTTCAGAGAGGGTCTTTGTGGTTACAGAAAATGATAGGCATGCTTACACTTGGAAAGGTGAATTTATTTTCCCCCAACCAAGATCGAATGTGTCCTTTGGTCACCAAGGAGCTGGAACCTCCCACGCTCATGGAACTCAAAGAGACAGACATAGAGATAGACCAGAAGTAAGCTTTGCCAACCCAGTGGGAAGAGACAGAACGAGAACGAAAACAAATAGAGTGGAACCTGAGGGACTTAGAGCCCCAAGGAACCAGAGGAATGCTGATGATCTCCCTCTGCCAAGGCCTAGGGAACACGCCAGGATTTTGAGACTGACTCAGTTAGTTAAGTCCATGAAGAATTACTTCGATGGCACAGGAGACCCATATGATCATGTGGCCGAGTTTAGGCAAGTCTTGAGAGTTGAACAAGTTGAGGACCTATTCACGCAATATAATGCCTTTGGTCTAACACTTAGGAACACAGCCCTTACATGGTTTCAACCATTAAATGAGAGACAGTTCAAGAGCATAGATCAACTCTTAGAGGCTTTCATCACCGAATTCTCTAAAAGTGGCATAAGGCATAATACTTCCTCATTGATATATAGCTTCAAGCAGACCCCCCAAGAGACTATGAGACTTGCAGGAAGAAGATTTAGGTAGTACCTTGAGAGATGCCCTGTTCCTGAGTTACCAACACCAGCCAAGCAAGTGGCTTTATTCTTGGATGGATTGCTAAGTACCAAATTGAGGTCCTATGTGTACTTGAAGGACCCTAGGACCATAGAAGAGTGTGTACGCATGTGCATTGACATTGAGGATAACCTAGGGGAGGAGTTAGAGCTTTCCAAAATCTACAGAGATTCAGATAGTGCCTCTAGTCTCTCTTCCTCACAATCCACATCTATTGAAGAACTTGCGGAGAAAGTAGCTCAAAAACTAAGTGTCTCTAGTAAACAAATTCCTAGATTTGCCCCAGTAAAGAGGTGTTATACTTGCGGTGGTGACCATATGGCGAACGCATGTCCCATCATGGCTCAACCCCAAGTGAACCCTAGCAGCCAATATTGCACCATAGAACGGAGATACACGAATCACACAGCACAAGATTGCCCATACAATAAGCAAGCAGTTAGACAAACCTACCCTCAGCCCTATCCACAACAGGGAAGATACCAGAACCCGTACCCTTCACAACAATATGGTAAACCGCAGCAACCCTATCAACAACCCTACCAAAACCAACAAAGGCCACAACCTGTGTTAGCTCAACAACCCCCAACCCCAACTAATGTGATTCCTGTAAAGTATGCAGCAGCTGAGGAAAATTTGAATAGAGCTATAGTGCCAGTAACACCATTGCTTTCAGAAAGTGATCCTAGTGACCATAGCTTTGATTCTACCCATATTGATAGTCCCCAGGCTTACTACATGCAATCTCCTGAACATGGTGAGTCCTACTACAGTGAAGAACCAGGTGAACCTAGTTGGGAGCCAGAGTGCACAAACGTAATGTACACAAACCCTAACTCTAGACCCCAACCTAGGTAGGTGAGACCCCCATTCCCTAGAGGGCCATGCTACAGATGTTAGGGAGATCACCTCATTCGTGATTGTCCCATGCCTGCACCTACACAACCCCAGTCAGTAACAATACAAGGCTTTTGTCAAGACTGCAGAAAGGAGCATCTCTTACGAGATTGCCCTAAGAATCCCAATAATATGCCAAAAATAACTCCAATTAACGTTATTGGGTCAGTTGTAGACTCAACAAGAAGTGTCACTTCCACTACACAAGTGCAAGTGGTCACTAGGGCCCAGGCTTTGCAACAGAACCCAGGAATAGGTCAAGAGAAGAGTGCAAAGGCTAGTGAAACCGAGAGCATAGCCAAGAAACGGTCGAGAGCCCGGAGGGATAGCCGAGAGAGAATGAGAAGACAATGGTTTAAAAAGATGAGTGACTTAGAAGAAAGCATAAGAGAAACAAAAGCCAAAATTGTTGAACTCACCTCTCAAACAAACTCTCATATACCACCACCACCCTCACTTCCATCACCATCTAACCCACCATCTGTCCACCTACCTAAGACCATCCCACCACCCCCTAGAGTAGGATCAGTGTTAGCTGACCCCACTCCTGAAGACATAGACATGATGCTTAAGGCATATCAGGCTAGAATCCAAGAAGGGCCAAATGTGACGGAGCATGACAAGTGCTACCCCAGAGCTGACCTAGAGATAGAAAGAACCAAGCTTTGTACAAAAATGGTCGCATTGGCTCAGACCATGTTTGAAGCCAGTCGTCTCTTCAACTACTCTGGCTCAGCTAAGACACAATTGCACTTGGATGGACTCCTAGAGAAGTTAGAGAGCATAATTGCAAGATTTGCCAAGGAAGAAAAAAATCAAGGAAGAGATGAGGCAATCAAAAGAATAAGCCTTCCCCCACAGGAAGCTTTTGTGCCCAATTCCACTGAACCAGACACCTCCTCTTCTATGAATAGGTACACACCAAAATTCCTGCGAGAGATTCAAGAAGACAAATGGGCTAAAGAAAGTGAAGTCCCTCCTCCCATTGAACTTGTGGATGACGTACATGATCAATTCCCACAAGATATTCCCTCCATTTATGGAGAGCAGGAGAGCACCCAGTCTCAAGAGAGATTAGACTTTGAGTCTAATTCTTTACATGAATTAACCCACTTCACAGGCCCATGGGAAGCCAAGTCGACCTGTATGAGAGCACCCACAGTCATGGTAAGAAACGAAGACTCAGTCATACCTAGGAATACGGAGGTAGTGAAAAACACTAAAGTGCAGTGCAACCTCACTTTAGAAGAGCTACTCAAAGTTAGGCCAGAGTTATGGAAACATGTAGCCAAACAAGTACCAGAGATAGCAAAACCTTGTTCCCAGGTAGGTTCTCATAGGATAGTGCCAGAAATTCCCTTAGACAAGATCGGAGATATGAGTGAAGGTGAAGAAGGAAACACCTATCTTCCCATTACCCATCAAGGGTACACAACCAAGGCAATTCTAGACTCAGGTGCAGGAGTTGCTATTGCCACCACTTCCCTATGGAAGCGTTGGGGCAAGCCAGCACTCAGGCCCACGAGGATGAAATTGCAGATGGCTGACGGCCACATAGAAAGAACCTTAGGCTTGCTGGAAGGAATAACTCTCACTACATGTGGTGTAGAGTTTGAGCACACGTTTGCTATCTGTGATTTTAGCAAGAACCATGCCTATGAGATGATTTTGGGAAGACCATTTATGTGTCAGTTGCAAGTGGTACAAGATTGGGGAACCAATTCCTTGTATTTGCAACACTTATGTGTGACGACCAAAGTCAATCTCAAAGATTACTCTCATAGAGATGTACCGCCTATTCAATGGTATCCCATCCATAGAGCCAAGGATGACACGGAGTCTGTGCACTCCATAGGATCATGATCCTCATGGATGCATGAAGACACTCACTTATGGATGTGTAAAGTGGCAGTAGAAGAGGAGAAGAGAGAAAAGGCCAGAGAGATAGGTGCAAAAGAAACACATAGATCCATTCAAGACCCAGCCTATGCACCTGTAGTATTTCCTGATGAAGAATTTGAACCCCACGACTGGGCCAAAATCTTAGCAACCATGGATGTAGCCATCAATGAAGAACAATGGACACCACACTGTGATGAGGATGGCTATGACATTTCAGTTTTCTCCATAAAGCCAATCATGGGAGATGCAGTTTTAGAAGAGTGTGAACCTAGCCCTGATGCATTTGAGGATGCGAGCGACTCCGATCTAGAGTCAAGCATTATGGATCCACCATTTGCATCAGATGAAGAATACTTCTATGAAGTAGAGTTCCAACCTCAGAGACACGAAGAGATAACAAATGGTGTACGATTAACCACACAAGTGACTGCTAATAATGATAGCAAGAAACGTAAGAAGAAAGAAGTTCCCCCGGAGGAAGAAGAATCTTTGTTTGAGGCCCCTGAAAACTTTAAAAAGTATGAGATAGACGATAGGAGAGTCATGATAAGAATTCCTAAACGAGAGGCACAATCAGGAGAAGCCTATGATAACAAAGAAACCACCAAGAAAATAGTAGTAGCCCTAGAAGGAGAGGAGAGATGCACATACATAGGCCATGACCTAACAGAGGAAGAAGAGCATGCATTAGTAGCCTTGCTAAGAGAATACAGAGATGTATTCGCTTGGAGTTACAAGGATTTGAAAGGTGTAGACCCGGACATATGCTCACACACAATCCCCATGACCTCAGATGCTAAACCTTCTAAGCAAAATCCATACACATACAATGATAATTATGCTGCCAAGATCAAAGAGGAGATAGATAGACTGGTAGAAGCTAGATTTATTTATGAAATTGAGCACACTGAGTGGGTATCCCCCACTGTAGTGGTGCCCAAGAAGAATGGAAAGCTACGTGTATGCATTAACTTGAAGAAGGTTAATGCAACCACAATTCGAGATAACTGTCCGCTTCCTATCACAGAACATCTCTTAGAAAGAGTAGCAGGCAAGGAAGTGTACAGCTTCCTTGATGGATTTTCGGGCTACAATCAAGTAGCCATAGCTCCAGAAGATCAGCATAAGATAGCTTTTGCCACAGAGTGGGGCATATTTTCTTTTAGGGTAATGCCATTTGGGCTGACCAATGCCCCTGCAACCTTTCAGAGACTGATGTGCCACGTGTTTAAAGAGTTCTTGCAGAAGAATTTGGAAGTCTATGTTGATGACCTCTGTGCTCATTCCAACATTAGACAGACACATATACCAGAACTCAGGCAAATCTTTGACAAATGTAGAGAGTATCAAGTCTGTTTGAACCCAGAAAAGTGTGTTTTCATGGTCAAGCAAGGCAAGATTCTAGGACACATAGTGTCAAAGAATGGCATATACACCGATGAAGAGAAAGTATGAGCCATAGCCAAGTTACCTAGGCCAAAGAATGTCAAGGAAGTACAAGCTTTCATGGGGCATTGTGGTTATTACCGACGGTTTATACACATGTATGCCATCATAGCAAAGCCTCTGTATGGACTTTTGACTAACTTCGAGTGGACTGATGAATGTGAAAACTCCTTCAATGAGCTTAAAAGAAGATTGTGTTCAGCACCAATCTTGACCACACCGGATTGGAATAAGCCCTTCCATGTTCATGTGGATGCATCCAATTATGCTATTGGATGTGTACTTGCACAACCTACGGGCGAAGGCAATATGGATCTTCCAATTGCCTATGCTAGTAGACAGTTGAATGCGGCTGAACGAAACTATACGACCACTGAACGAGAGGGATTAGGCATGGTATATGCAGTTAAAAATTTTAGACACTATTTGCTTGCAAATAAGTTTAAAATTTTTACTGATCACCAAGCACTGTTGTACTTGGTAAACAAGCCATGCAATACAGGTAGATTAGTAAGATGGTTTCTCTTACTAATGGAATACGACTTCGAGGTTGTGGTGAGGAAAGGGAAGACCCACTTGAGAGCAGACCATCTATCTAGGCTCACATCGAGAGAATCCCCACAAGGAGTATCAGATGACCTTCCTGATGCTTACTTGTTTAATTTGGAAGTTGTACCTCAGTGGGCTAAGCCATTAGTGCCAGTATTGACATACGGGCCTAACCACCCATTCATAAACACTCAAGGTAGAGAGGTAGTAAGAGCCCAGAAGTACCACATCATGGCAGGAAGCATGTACAAACAGACAGATCAAGGGATATTGGCTTGTTGTGTGGAAGAGGATGAGTACGCTAAATGGTTGCAATTAGCACATGTAGGTGCATTAGAGCAACACTACTCAAAGCAACGAACCCTACAGACACTAAGGAGACTCGGAGTGCATTGGCCGACTATGGAAGCTAATGTCCAAAAGTTGTGCAAGGAATGCCCAATCTGCTGCACTAAACCACCTGTGGAACATGCCACTCTTTATCAAGTGTCCATAGTGCCAGATTGGAGTGAACCATTAGTAGCCTTCTTGAGGACAAAAATATTCCCTCAAGATATGAACCTGACGAGACAAAGAATTCTAGAAAAAGAGGCCCTAGATTACTCACTCATTGGTGATAATCTATACAAGCGTGGTAAAGATGGTTACCTGAGACTGTGTCCATGAGAGTGAATATCTCAAGATCTTGGAAACTGCTCACCAAGGTGTAGCAGGAGGACACTTTGGACCAGATCGGGTGATCAAGGCAATACTATTTGCGGGCTTCTGGTGGCCGACCCTTCACATGGATGCACATACCTCTGTGAAACGGTGTGATGTTTGTCAGAGAACTCAGTATCCTATATGCAAAGATGAGATGCCACTGAAACCTAGGATGGGTGGACGTGCATTATCTAAGTGGGGAATAGACTTTGTAGGTCCTATTAATCCCCCAGCCAAGGCTTCACATGCTGAATATATCATTGTGGCCACAGACTATCTAACAAAGTGGGTAGAGGTAAAAGCTACAACAAAGAACGATGCTCAGACAACTGCTAAGTTCTTATTTGAGAATGTGTTCACAAGATACGGGCTACCTATAGAGCTGGTAAGTGATAGAGGCACTCACTTCTTGAATGAATTTATTAAAAATCTGCTCCAAGAGTTCTTGGTAGTACGTAAGAAGTCTGCCCCCTATCACCCACAAGCTAATGGGCAAGCCGAAAGCACAAACAAGATTCTATGCAATGTGCTTACCAAATTGGTGAATAATAAACGCTCTGATTGGGACAAACAGCTACACCATGCTGTTTGGGCATACCGAGTGGCCTATAAAACGGTACTCCAAGCCACACCCTTTCAGATGGTATTTGGCCAAAATGCGGTGCTACCTTTGGACTTCTTGATTCCCACATTGAGAGTAGCACAGGAGCATGAGTGGACGGGTCATGAACTCTCTTCGCAAATTTTTGACCTCGAACGATTGGGTGAAACTAGACTAAGAGCTGCAGCGGGAATATATGCAGCTAAGAAAAGGCAGAATGCATATTTTGATACCCATGTGAAGGATAAAGGATTGAAAGCAAGGGACCTAGTTTTAGTCTACACTTTGAAGCAACATGCAAGAAAATTAGAGAAACGTGGCTATGGACCTATGATCATAAATAGGATCTCAACGAGTGGAGCAGTGCAACTAGCCACCTTAGAAGGTGATATTCTTCCGAGCTACATCAGCGGGTGCAGAGTCAAGTTGTATCAAGAACCTCTCACAGCAGAAATGCTCAGTCGACTCAACACTGCTAAGAAACGAAGAAGAAGAAAAACGAGTTCGAGAAGAAGCTCAAGCAGAAGCTTTAGAACGCACCAGAAGGATGAAGTTGAGACGGCAGGGAATGGATCAACCTAGGACAAGTGCCTATGAGGATCCAGGATATCATGTGGCAATGTGTGAAGTCTCAGGAATAAGTCCCCAAAGAATAATAGATCGACGTCCTTTTGTGACCTTAGAGATAGGACAAGGAGTTAGTGCAAAAATTGTGCGAGCATTGATTGACTCAGGTGCAGCCACTAGTGCGGTGAGAATTTCTTACTGTCGAGAAATGAAATTAAAAGTCAATCCTATAGAAGCATATCTCATAGGATTGGGAGGTGTGGAAACCCCTTGTTTAGGACACATTGTGTCAAAGAATGGAATTTCGACAGATGAAGAAAAAGTGAAAGTAATTGCAGATCTACCTAGACCAACTAACGTAAAAGAGGTACAGGCATTTATGGGCCATTGCAGTTATTATAGACGATTCATACACATGTATGCAATCATAGCCAAGCCTTCGTACTCTCTTTTGACCCATTTTGAATGGACAGATGAATGTGAGAATCCATTCAATGAACTCAAACGACGTTTGTGCTCAGCACTTATATTGACAACCCCGGATTGGAGCAAGCCATTCCATGTACATGTGGATGCATCCAATTACGCCATAGGATGTGTGTTAGCACAACCCACGAGTGAAGGTAACATAGATCTCCCCATAGCTTACGCGAGCAGACAATTGAACGCAGCAGAAAGAAATTACACCACGACGGAACGAGAAGGATTAGGGATGATCTACGCGGTAAAGAAGTTCAGACATTATTTGTTGGCAAACAAGTTCAAATTCTTTACAGATCATCAAGCCCTATTGTACTTAGTCAACAAACCATGTAACACAGGACGATTAATACGTTGGTTTCTATTACTCATGGAGTATGATTTTGAAGTAGTAGTTAGGAAAGGAAAGACACATCTTAGAGCTGACCACCTTTCAAGATTAACCTCAGGAGAAGCTCCTCAAGGGATAGCGGACGAATTACCAGATGCATATTTGTTTAACCTTGAGATAGCACCAGAATGGGCTAAGCCTATAGTCCCCATTCTCACATATGGACCCAAGAATCGTAGGATAAAGATCCAGGAAGGAGAGATTACAAAGTCTCAAAGATATCAAATCATAGCAGGAAGCATATATAAACAGGATAATCAAAAGATTCTTGCTTGTTGTGTAGATGAATCAGAACATGCAAATTGGTTGCAATCAGCACACATAGGTGCATTAAAGCAACATCACTCGAAACATCGTACATTGCAGAATCTGCATAGACTAAGAGTATATTGGCCTACGATGGAAGCAGATGTCTACAAATTGTGTAAAGAATGCCATGTTTGCTGTGGAAGACCACCAGTAGAACATGCTACACTGTATCACGTGTCTCTCACACCAGACTGGAGTGAACCTTTAGTGACGTACTTGAGGACGAAAACATTCCCTCAAGGAATGACTTTAGCACGGCAACAAAGTCTAGAGCACAAAGCTCAAGACTATTCACTTATTGACGATAATCTATACAAAAGAGGACGAGATGGATACCTAAGACTTCATGAAAGCGATTATCTGAGCATACTAGAGACTGCACACCAAGGTGTTGCAGGCGGTCATTTTGGACTAGATAGGATAATCAAAGCCATCCTCTTTGCAAGATTATGGTGGCCCACTCTTCACATGGATGCTCATACCTATGTAAAGAGATGTGATGTGTGCCAAAGAACTCAGTTTCCTACTCGCAGAGATGAAATGCCATTGAAACCCATGATGGGCGGACGTGCATTTTCTAAGTGGGGTGTAGACTTTGTAGGACCCATTAACCCCCCTACAAAAGGTACACATGCTAAATACATTATTGTCGCCATAGATTATCTTACCAAATGGGTAGAGGCAAAAGCCACAAAAAAGAATGATGCACACACGACTGCAAAATTCTTATTTGAAAATGTCTTTACAAGATATGGATTGCCTATAGAGTTAGTGAGCGATCGAGGAACTCACTTTCTAAACCAAGTCATTGAATATTTGTTACAGGATTTTATGGTGATTCACAAGAAATCCGCACCATATCATCCTCAGGCCAATGGTCAGGCTGAAAGCACTAACAAGATCCTTTGTAACGTACTGACGAAACTCGTGAACAACAAACGTTCAAATTGGGGCAAACAGTTACACCACGCTGTTTGGGCATATCGAGTGGCCTACAAGACCGTACTCAATGCAACTCCCTTTCAGATGGTTTTTGGTCAGAATGCTGTGCTTCCTTTGGACTTCTTGATACCGACCCTTAAGGTTGCACAAGAACATCAGTGGACCGGCCATGAATTATCAGCGAGAATAATGGACTTGGAACGATTAGGAGAAATGAGGCTGAGAGCAACAGCAGGGATATATGCGGCAAAGAAGCGACAGAAAGCATATTTTGATGCACATGTGAAAGATAAAGGCTTGAAAGAAGGAGATTTAGTTCTAGTATATACGCTGAAACAACATGCACGGAAGTTAGAAAAGCGAGGTTATGGACCTATGATCATTAACAGACTCTCGACAAGTGGAGCAGTACAATTAGCCACCTTAGAAGGAGACATAATGCCTAACTACATTAGTGGCTGTAGAGTCAAGTTATATCAAGAACCTCTTACTGAGGATATGCTTAGATGACTCACGTTGGGAAAGAAGCGTAAGGAGGAAGAAAATAGAATACGAGCTAAAGCTCAGGCAGAAGCTATAGAATGCATTAAGCGCATGAAGTTGAGAAGACAAGGACTAGGGAGAGAACATTATAACCATCTAGAAACATCACCGAGATACCCCATGGCCATGTGTCAAGTAAAGTCAACCACTCATCCTAGCATAGTGGATAGGAGACCATTCATTACAGTCAGGCTAGAGCACGACAACCCTTGCCAAGAGCTCAGGGCTTTAATTTATTCAGGTGCTGCGACTAGTGCGATTAGATGGTCCCACTATAAGGATTCAGGAATAGAAATGCGGCCAATTGAGGCATACCTCATAGGGCTCGGAGGAATAGAAACCCCTTGCATGGGTGAGGTGGACCTTCCTATCCTCATACACGATGTTACCTTGACAGTAAAGCTACAAGTGTGCCATGATGACGACCTGATAGAACCCCTAATCCTTGGCCAAGATTGGCTATACGATCACTCAGTGGACCTAAATCTTAGACAAGGCTCCTTGCAGATTGGAACCTTAGATCAGAAGCGAGTGATACTGCTTGACTTCCCTAATGGCATTCCGACTGAGATTTGTAGCCCTAGGCCCTATGAAATGCATGCGACGGAAGACCGAAAGATCTTTGGTCAGATCAGTCACGTTACGTCTACACCAACCCATGCGGGCTTGGCAATGGACAATTGTCAATCTAAAGGACGTCAGGAGATTTTCCCTTGGGCTTCTTGCAAATTAGAAGGGGAAATTACCCAACCGCTTGGTCAAATGGACACAATCAATGGTCAGGTGGGTTCCATCAGCGGACACATGGGCAAAACACCCTGCGGTGCCCATCCTTCCACACTCGTTGCGGACTGGCCTAGATCTGTGGTACATAATGCCTCATCTCCTAATGGGAAAGTTTCGCAAGTGTTGGACCTCCCTTCTTTTCCAAAGCAGAGTGTTCATCCGACCTCTCAACCTCAACCACAAAGGAGTCAACCACTACGAAGGAACCCAGATCGACGACAACATCAGACGACGCAAAGAGGAAAGTAGTGTCAGCAACACAAAGCAAGCGGCACAAGACAAATATGGGTGCCAAAAAGACAGAAAGCACCGACTGATTTCAACAACGCAGGCAATGACAAGAAGAAGTCAAGGCAGAAGCAGAATCAGTATCCAACATCTCCTCGACCTTCTTCTACAAGTTCGAGCATTCGACAAATTTGGATCGCCAAGAAGTACCTAACGAATCGACCCACACCCACCCAAATTTGGGTACCCAAACAGTGTATTATAGCTCAACCCTCAAGCCTTGTAATCTACACCCCTCAGAAATCTCTTCAACCCTCAATACCACCACGCCCGATCTCAACTTTTGTCCCTCCGCAGAGACCTATCACCCGATCACAAACTCTTAGGAAGTGGGTACCGAAACGTATCCAAAAGTCTTAACCCCTTATCTAACATAACTCCCAGCCCGACTAATCTACAAACTTGTAATAACTCATTCATGACTGAACCTTGTATAAATCCACACACTATAACCCAACATCACCTGTAATAACATCTCATCAAAGAACTGCATGCAATATCTGAAAACATATAGATGTCTAGAGACTTGCACTAGTTTTGCAAGAAGCATTGCATCAATCACATCACAACACTTGGCTACACGGGTTACACATCGGCTATGGAAAGGGATTGCGGTCTCACCTTAATGGGATCATAATTAATTTCCATACTAATGTGCTAATCTTTTGTAGCATATCTTTCCATTAGCACGTCAATCATCATGCAAACCGAAGAAGGACCATCTGAAGCTGGAACCAGTATACCCAGGGCTACTATTAGTGAATTACTTGCTGAGCCCCATCCGACGGCTCCACCGCCAGAATTTTAGGGCTTCCCAGGACCGATGCCTATTGACGATCCTCCTAGAGGGTATACTAAGAAGATTCATCGTAATTCTCATTGGTTTCAAGGGCTAGCAGGACCCTTGGCGGATGCTGAGTTTATATTTGAGGCTAACTTAACTTTTGATGACCGTACCTGGGGCAAATATCAGTTTCTCTCAAGAGAGTTCGAAGGGCTACATAACACACAAGACTTAACACATGTTTGGGCAAGAGCCGGCTTCACAGAGTATTTCAGTGACCCTTTGCCTAAACCTGACTTCTACAGATGCTATTACTTAATCACCACTTTGGTAGCTTCGGAGAACAAGGATCTGCCAGGCACCTTCATACTGCCATCCTTAGTGAATGATCCACCATATAAAAGATTTTATCTATCTAAAGATCTGATTCGAGCTGCCATCAAGTTTCATGGAACCCACACGCCCACAGAGCGAGAAAGGTTAGTTCCAGACCCTATGAAACATGGGGACGTCACTAAGTGGGAAGAGATTTCGGTGATCACACCTGAGCTTTCAAAGCCACTGCGGATATGTATGCAGCATTTTGCTTTCCCCGCTCAGGACAGATTCACAATGCCTCACAAACGAATATGGTTTGGTTTGTACTTATCTTGTATTGGACCCCAGACAGTTGATCTAGCTAGCTGGATCATTGATCAGATGTATTTATCACAACATAGATGGGAAAGAAAGAAAGTCATCAATGGAGGCTGCACACTAACTAGAATCGTATATATGTGCTTAGCTTACGATTTACCTATCAAGCGAGCAATGATAAGTGAGGAGCTGGAAGCCTTCAAGGGAACAACAAAGAAAGCTAGGAAGCCCAACAAAGGAAGGGCAGGAAAGTGAATGAGAGGAACTATCCCCTACCTTCAGGTGCCAGAATCACCCTCACCACAACCATCTCCAGAGCAGTCTCCGACAGAAGCCACTCCCACAGTACAACCTATTCGTATACGGTTATCAAGACCAGTTGTAACGGAAGGCACTACCAGCACAGTCACTACTCAAGCAGCCACAGTCCCAGGACCTACCACCACTACAACAGAAGCTCCCACCACTATTGGTGCGGAAGCTTTCTCTTTTCCGATACCCCATTTAGAAGCAGAACAAGCAGACACCACATTTGATTTTGAGATGCAGGATGTATTTTCAAATGAATTTCAGTTTTCAGAAGGCCAGATCTTCTCTCAGGAATATGAAAGGCCCAGCTACCCTACCACACCGCGAGATCAACCATAAGGACAAGTAGTGTCCAGTTCCGAGGAAGAAAGAATGGAAACCGACGAAGATGAAGGCAATGACGAAGCCAGCCACGGCACTCATGAGTCCCAAGAGCATGGACAAACAGACGAACAAGGACAACAAACCGACACCCAAGGTGACACGAGCACACACGAAAAAGAGACCTTCAAAGCAGCAGCTTATACACTGGCCATCAAAAAGTTATACCGTACTATGGAAAAGGTTTGGGTGCGCAAGAAGTTGACTAACGAAGAGAGCCAAACACTTATAGAAGAGGAGCTTGTCTTGGGCAGGTTCGAAGAAGTATATATTAGAGGTTTCAGAGAGCTTGTCAAATCAGTTGGACCCACTGAAGCCTTAAGATATTTGCAGAGAAAACCGCTACCGCAGTATGATCCTCGCAGAATCTGCCTACTAACCAAACCGGGTGAATACATTCGGGTACCCACCGGCGGACAATCTTCAGAACAGGCCAGGGAAGCACGTCTCATCCCTGAAAGCTCATTGGCAGAGGACACCATTATCGTCGACTCCCCACCCCGTACTACTGCTGTACATACTACCACAGTTACCGAAGTACCGACCACCCCAATCGCTCCTCCATCACCTCCCATTCATCAAGTCTCCCCCATACACCCTCCTTCTCCCAGAACAACATCCTCCTTCTCCGGCGGAGTAGAGAAGTCGTCCTTACTCCCATTCAGCCCACAATTCCCGCACCCACTCAACCTAGTCTACCCCCTAACACATCCACCTTTTTATCCAACCCATTTCTCCATCCATCTTTTCCATCCTTTCCCACACCTCCAAGACCCCTTTTCCCATGCCCACCTCCATTAACATTCTCCCCAGCCTCACCTCCCCGACCCACTGTAATCCCTCTTTCCCCTTTCCACCAAGCCGTCCAAGACAACCCCTCTGTAAGTTACTCCTCAACCTTTGTAAATCCTGTGTTTACACCCACACACTTACCCACGATTACACCACTATTCACAGTCACCGCACTCGACACCACATCCAGCGATATGGATATATCACCCCCAACTGCACCTCCACTCACTTCATTTGTGGCACCACAATATTTAAGCACACCACAATTTTCAACAATCACCACAGCATCCACTTTCCCACCCCCATTCCCCGTTCCCTTTGCATCTACACCCACTACATCTTCACTTAGCACACCATTAATATTGTCACCCACCATAGACATAACATTTCGACAAATGTTCACGTGTATGAGGCAAGTAAGAGATGAGTTCACATCTCTTGGAAATAATTATCAGCAGCTGTAGAGGACAACCAATGACTTACAGTCGCAACTTAATTCATTGTCGATTGAGAATGCCTCATTGAATACTCGATACCAAGAATTACGCGAGGCATACCACAAACTGGAAGTAGAAAGTGAAGAGAAAGCCAAAGAGGCCACTGCTGATCTTGAAAATTTGTTAAGGGCCAAGACAGTTCGCAATGCAACGCTTACACGGAACATGGGCCTACTCAGAAGACACCTCGCAGCAGCAAAGGAAGATAACCAGCGGCTACAAGAGCAGAACAGAGAAAATTTAGAAGCTGCTCTCGATCATCCAGACCAACCATTAAGTCCTAGCCGGTTCAAAGCAGTGCCCTCCGAATCAATGAAAATGTTGCTCGATGATCACATCAGATTGCTCGATGAATACGATCGAATGAACGAAGAATATCAGAAGCTAAAAGATGATCATAAGCTACTCTAGCTCAGAGCACCTACAACACAAGGACTACCAGCTCCTCTGGACCCATCTCCTGACATCCTAGAGGAACTCAACGCATTATGGGCCCAGGTATCAACCCTTGAATCACGGATAGCTATATATGAAGCACCACCAAGGCCAGATTCCCCGCATGGATGAAGACAATCAAAGAGCTTGGAACCACCCACTCTACACGAGTAGAGGTGTAGTTGCACGCAATGGCAATGATTGAGGAAAGAATTTTACAGTCGCCCTACTTTGCTCATTTGGCCCCGCGCATATATATATCAGGGCATGAGTTACAGTACAAACCGTATTTCATGTTAATGGCCGAATACCATTTGGCCATAGAGAAAGAAACAGGCAAGAAACCATCTCATGCTACTCAATTTGAGCCTGAAGATTTGCCACTAGATGCGCAACAAGGTGAGATCTATCAACCAGATTGGCATAAAGATCTTTTACAAGAATATCCTGAGATGATGAGTACCTGGGTTAAGGCACCTTTACATTTAAAATACAACCCATGTTGGGGACCAGTGCCACGTCACCATTCTTGGAAGGCATTTGCGATTAAGATACAAAACAACAAGCAATGCCAGGATTGGCTAAACTACCCATACTTCAGGCCACCTACAGGACCACCCACAATTGGATACATGATGGCTACGATTCACCACTGGATCCCTCGCTTGAAACATATGGACGATATAGCAGCGCACATGACTGTCAAGATATTTGACATGATGTAGATGGTTTTTAAAGTCTTCAGACGCGTTAAGGCACCTCATGTAAACACCCCGGGCTTCGAGCATGGCAATCTTGATCTTGCATATGATATGAGTACAATGCCATCGCTACGGGTGTGTTATGCCTGGCATTGCAGAATCAAATATTTACCGGCGTGCTACAAGCAAACCTTCGAAGAAATGTTCACAACCGGTTTTTGGGAATACCATTCAGAAGTGTTCATCAGCAGGCCCACCCACTTGCTTCAATTATTCGCCTGTGAACAGAATGATGCCATTTCTTCGGAGCATTTATAATAGTGAACATCTCTTGCTCATAGGTAGAGTCATTTTTCTGAGTAGGATTTAGTTTTCTACTCTCAAAAGCTATTGGTCGACCATCTTGGATTAGTATTGCTCCTACTACAGATGAACTTGCATTTATTTCTAATTGGAAAGGTTTATTCGGATCTACAATTTGTAGAACCGGGGCTGAAGCTAAAGCAAGTTTAAGTTCTTGAAAACTCTTTGCTTGTTCCTCTTTCCAATTTATCTTCTGATGCTTCCCTTTGAGTTGATCTGTCAAAGGTACTGCAATCTTGGCATATCCAACCACAAACTTCCGATAATATCCCGCCAATCCGAGAAAACTTTGTAGTTCTTGAATCGTATTGGGCTCGGGGCCATTCAAGAATCACTTGGACCTTTTTAGGGTCAACTTTGATTCCTTCTGCGGAAATAATATGGCCTAAATACTTTAATTCTAGGGTAAAGAATTCATGTTTTGACTCTTTACCACAAATTTTATTATCGCGAAGAAGTTGAAAAACTTTTTCTAAGTGCTCTAAGTGACTTTCATGATCTTTACTATAGATCAGAATATCATCGAGAAAATCTACAACAAATTTTCCCAAGTACGGCTTAAGCACTTGATTCATTAAAGTCATAAATGTTGCGGGTGCATTTGTCAACCCCAACCGCATCACTAAAAACTCGTAGTGACCATACTTTTTTCGAAAGGTTATCTTGGGAATATCATCGTCTTTGATTCTAACCTGATGATAACCTTGGCATAAATCAATCTTAGAAAAGACTTTAGGCCCCTTTAAACTATCAAAAAGATCTTCAACTAGTGGCATGGGATACTTATTCTTTATTGTAAGATTATTTAACATCCTATAATCTATGCAGAGCCTCATAGTTCCATCTTTCTTTTTTACTAGAAGGATGGGTGCTGCCCAAGGAGATTGGCTTTGGCGGATAAATCCTTTATCCAAATAGTCTTGAATGTGATTCTCAACTTCCCGAGGCGGTATGGGTTTTGAGATTTTGGCTTGGTTCTTGGAAACAGATCTATATTGTGATCGATGTTTCCACAAGAGGGTGGCAAGCCATGGGGTAGTTCCTTAGGGAACACATGTTTAAACTCCTTCATACCAATGCAACAGCATAGCCACAGGATATGCTCATGAATGAATGACTCTCCTCCCAACCATATGCCTCTATATATAGCTCTCTCCAAGGAACTGCCTGCTTGGGCAGGTGGATACTAACCATCCAAGTGTCAGCCATGTAACTATAGGTGCACCAAGTGTCCCAGTTAGCTAAAGTTAACTCAAGTGGATGCTTCTAGAAGGTTCTAGAGCTATTTGGGCTAAACACTCTCCCCATGTACCCCATGGAGGTTGAACCCGAGACCTCCTCCTTCACACCCTTGAGTCTTAACCACTAGGCTAAGTGGATTACTTGGTTACAAGAGTAAATGACCTACCAGTAATTCTAGACTTGAGACCTTTGGCCACACATACAGATGACCAAACGGTGTCCGATTTTAGATATGTCTGAACCAATCGGATCCTTAGATCACATACTTACTTTATTGCATAGACTATGCAATAAAGAGCATTTTGCTTAGTGATCAAGGAAGGAAAGTGTTTGTGAATGAGAGATTCTAATTTCAAAGTAGCATATGTGAGTGGATGGCTAGTCCATGCTACTAAATACTCTAGTATGGAGTGATTATGTAACTTGTGCTCCCTCATATCAAGAACCCAGAATGGAACATCTAGTTGAGATGTTCTATCTCCTAAAGCAACTAAACCATCTACACAATTCTCATCTGGAGAAATGTATGGTCTCAACTTTCTAAAATGAAAAACTAGGTAAACTTCATAATCATCTCACAATTGTAGTTTCTATGAAAAATCACTAATCTTCTTGATTATTATCCAAGGTCCACAAAATATAGGGGGTAACTTGGGTTTTTGACCCACTATCAACGACGAACAAAGTGAAACCTATAAAAATACATGATTACCTTCTTGAAACATTTATGGTGTGATATGTCGGTCTACAAATGTGTTCATCCTCTTAGTAGCTTGCTAGATATTGAATTGAGCTATTTTTAAGTTAGCTTGCATATTTTTAAGGAACTATGAAGCACTCAGAGATTTCTTGGATAAGTAAACTCAACTAATGGGAGGAAATTATCCCAATTTGTTTACATGATGGTTTAAATCTCTAGCCATCTTTGGCCACCACAAAGTGCATTTAATCAAACTACAAAATTTTCCCAATACTAGGATTTCATGCACAAGGTACATCATGGTTCTTGAAAATAAATTCATTTCTGAACTTCCCTAGTTGGGAACTAGGCACACAAATCTTTCCTTTCCCTTTGAGAAAAACTTGCCTCAACTTGAATAGTATATAATTCTTTATCCTCATTATCTTCTAGCATCATGTTAATTATGAACTAATAGCATTCGTCATATATCTGTGAATCTTTGATCTCTTGAATTAAATCATTGTCTAAAATTATGAAGCTAATTTGATGCAAAATATGAGGTAATGCATCCACAATTGTATTGATCTTTCCTTCCCTATATAGAATTTCGATGTGAAGTTCTTGCATCAACTCAACCCATCTAGCCTTTGTGATGATTTGTGTATACTTTATACCTTTCCCCATATAGTTCATGTTCATGGACAGGTCAATTTCTCTCAACCAAAGAAATTTTCTTACTTTCAAAAGCTACTAGTCTGCCACCTTAAATCAAAATTGCACCAATTGCGATGCCACAAGCATCGATTGAATTCAAAAGGTTTTTATGGATCTACCACTAATAAAACTAAGACACTTGAAACTACTTGTTTCAATGTATCAAAAGCTTGTTGTTGCACACTGTCAGACACAAGCTTTTGATTCCTCTACAACAAGTTTGTCAATGATGAAGTTATGTGTGAGTAGCTAAAAATGAATTTTCTATAGAATCCTAATAATCCTCAGAATGACCACAACTCGTGCTCATTCTAAGGGATCGGCCCACAGAAGTTCTCAAAAACTTTGTGTGGATCCATTCCAATTCCATCTACTAAAATAATATGTCCTAAGTACTCAATCTTAGATAAACATAGTTGTGTCTTCTATGGGTTGACATACAAAGTATTCTCATCTAACAGTTGAAAAACTATGTGTAAGTGACATTCATGTTCTCTTACCATAAACCAACAAATCATCCACAAACCAACAAATCATCCGCAAAATCAACTAAAAAATTGACCAATAAAAGGATAAAAAATATCATTCATGATAATCATAAAAGTAGCTATATTAGTTAAACCAAAAGGCATTAAAATATACTCATAGTGACCAGATCTTGTACAAAAAGTTGTCTTATGCACATCATCATACTTAACTCTGATCTGATGATAACCACTTTTTTAAGTCTATCTTACTATATAGCATCTTGTGGCACATCCAAACTATCATCATGTGAGGCATTGGATATGTGTGCTCTATTCTAACTTTATTTAATGTGCTATAGTCTATACACATCTTGAATGATCCATCCTTTTTGCGAACCGAAAGAATTGAGGCTGCAAAAGGTGAATAGCTTGATCTGCTAAATCCTTTGTGTTGGTACCATTATCAAGCCTAAGTGATTTTATAATTATCCAAGACTACACATTCTTTTATTATCTCACAAGAGGCAACTACATGTGAACTCATGCTTGTCATTTTTAGCATAGTAACTTTGGATAATTGTAAAAGATAGAAGAAGATGGAATCTTCTTTAGCTAGGAGATTGAACCCACAAATTATTTGGTGAAGGGATCAAATCAATTATGTCCCTAAAGTGTAGGATCACTTTTAGGTGAGGGAAAATTCAAATACAAACTTAGAACATGTGTATAAATACACACATTTTTAGCTGGGGGATATATGAGTCTTTCTGAGAGGCATTGAGGCACAAAATTGAGCTTACATTGAGCTCCGAATACCTATGTTTAGTCCATTACACTTCTCTTGTATCATGTGTTCATTACCATATAAATTTGATACATTTCTTCCAGTACATTTCTGTTTACCATTTATTGTTGCATCTTCATCATTATAGTGATCTTATGGAATCAATTTCTCTATGTGTGCTTAGTCATTCACTATAATTTAGCTTATGATAGTTAGATTAAAGTCTCTACTATCTACTCATCAAGTTTGGTCTAGTAGATCTCAAGATATGAAGTAAGGAAGTTGACTATGTCTGCATATCTTTTAGATCCTCAAAAGTCGAGATGACCCCTTCGCTTGTTACATTAATTTCTCAGTGTATGGTACAGCTAAAATAACTTGCTTTAGTTCGTTATACTCTCTAAATAGATGTGCACAAAAGCTCTATGGTCAATTCATACCATGTTGTGAGCTCTAAGCATAATATTTATACCTTCTATTCCCAGAATAGAAGGTTCTTCACATTTCTTACATATGCAAGTTATCTTTTTTTTTATGAAAACATTTGATAATGATGTTTCAAAGGACTTGGTAATTAAAAATGTATCATTGTGTTAAACGGAGATGTCGTGATCACCCTAAACAGGATGATAGAGAGAACTTCATACCTTACACAAACAAGCATTACGTGATAACAATGGAGAAGATAAAGAGGAAGACATACCCGGTAGCGATCAAGCACAGATTCCAATATGTGCTTATGTTTCATTAAGAAAAGTCATACATTTATACAAAAGGCCACACCCATTCATATGGGTTTCATGACTTTTTATTGCAACTCTTTTCAACAAATGAAAACTACATGGAAACCACTTATAGGCTAGATACCTTTATACAACATTTGAAGAATCAACACACCTAGTCTCTAAGAATGCTTCAATCCATGAGCTTCCATATCACTCATGCTGGAGGACATTGATATCAATTAGACTTTGCTACTGATCCACCTTTTGCTCACAAGTATGGTATTTGGGAAAACTAGCCATTCCTCTTGAGCCCACTTGGATGTTGTAATAAAGGCTCATTGTTGCTCTTTTAAACTTGGCTCGAACACTTTTGTAGCAAAGTGGAGTGTTTTGCTAGATCATGTTTGTATTATTGCTATTTGAGTGCCTACTACCATAATATAGACCATATTCGCCATTTGATTCTGCCTACTGGATAATGCATTTGACTTCTACTCAAAGGATTGTGGGTTTGAGTCCCACTACGTGTGCCAATGTTAAAGGGAGATGCCATGGTCACCCTTAATAGGAGGATAGATAGAACTTCATACCTTACATAGACAAGCATTACATGACAACAATGAAGAAGCTAAAGAGGAAGACATAACCGGTGGCAATCAAACACAGATTCCAATATGCACTTATGTTTCATTAAGCAAATCCATACATTCATACATAAGGCCACACCCATTCGTACAGGGTTTCATGACTTTTCATTGCAACTCTTAGTCAACCCTTCAATTGAATCTTAATGAAATTATAAAAGGCCAACCATAAAGTGCTAAAAGATGCCACTCTAACAATTGTGAAGCTAAAGGAGTCTATTAAGCATGCTTGAAGTTATATTGGCAGGTGTAGATCAGGTTTTGTGTAGCACCAGCTCATCTCTAGAAACTATTTCACCATCTCATCACAGTGGTATCAAAGAAACAACAAATCAACATGGGCAATGGATTTCCTTGATCCATAGACAAATTGGATGAAGGTAAATACTCAGCTTATTCACTTATAATGGAAGCTTATCTTCAAGGAAGAAACCTCTATGGTTACATATTTGGAGATGAGATGATGCCAATCCTCAGAAGCAAGTGCTAACCAACACAAGAAGAACAAGAAAGGTTTACCATATGGTGCTCAAAGGATTCTCTAGCAAGGTCATACATTCTTAACTCAATCTTTCTTCTTTTTTATTTCCACACATTAGGAGATGCAAGACTTCAAAAGAAACTTGGAATGCTCTTGAAGGATAATTCTCATCAAATACCAAGGCAAGGAAGAATCAAATGTGGATGGAATTCACTAGACTCAAGAAGATACCCAAGCAAAGTGTGACTGATTTTGTCACCCAAATGAAGGACATAGCTAACAAACTTGGAAGCATTGAAGAAATCATTGATGAAGAGCAGATACTAAGACAAGTGATCAATGGAATAAAGGCAAATGACAAATGGGAAGCTTTGACCACAGCCATGGAACTCTACATGGATATGCAGGTTCTTGATTTCAACACCCTCATGGGACAACTATTCTCACATGAGGCAAAGCTTATGAAGAATGGACACAACTCAAGAGGTAATCAATCATATGCTCTCTATATAGATGAGAACAAGAATAAACATAGCAAAGGCAAAGGTAAAAGGTCTGATGATGAGGCCAACACCTCTCAAGCAAACTTTGTAGGTAGATCACCAAAAACCTCATAAGTGTAGGTCAGATTGTTGAAAAAGGATTGTAGGTCAGATTCACAAAGAATGGGGCATTTGTTGAGGATCCACATCAAGGATTCAAGAGGATAGCAAGAGGAGAAAAATCAGGTAGATTATTTACATGTGAACTCCATGATACTAGAAATATTGCATTGTTCAATTATGGTAGCCAAGCTCTATCAGAGTTGGAAATTTGGCATAAGAGATTAGCTCACATAGGTGAAAAAACTCTAAAGAAAAGCAATGGGCATCAGAGTTTCCTTTGCTTACAAAACATATCCAAACAATACATGATCTACAAATGTAGTGCTTGTCAATTTTGCAAGTCACAAAGGCAACGATTCACAAAGAAGGGATAGATTCATGGAGACCTATTGGAGCTAGTTCATACAAATGTATGAGAACCAAGAAAGGAACCTTCAATCTCTAGATCTAGGTATTATGTTTCATTCATTGATGATTGTAGTACATGGACAATACTATACTTTATGAAGCATAAAGATGAAGTATTCTCATGTTTCAAGAAATACCTAGCACTTGTAGAAAATCAAACAAGTAAAACTTTGAAGAGAGTAAGGTTAGATGGAGGGGGGGGGGATATTTCTCCCATGACTTTGATTCTTATCTACCACAATAGAGGCTACAAGGTTAATGTTAAATGAAAAGAAGTTACCAAACTACTTGTGGGTAGAGGTTGTATCTATAGCCACATACTTGATCAATAGACTCCCATCAAATGCATTGGATAGGATGACACCATATGAAGCATGGAATGGAAGATGACCTAGCCATGATCATTGCAAGATCTTTGGGTGCATAGCATATGCACATGTACCTTCACAAATTAGAGGAAAATTAGATCCAAAGGTAGAGAAATGCATCTTTATTGGCTATGAACTTAATCACAAAGGTTATAGGTTATAAAATCAAAGCAATAAAGGCTTCATTGTAATTAGAGATGTTGTGTTTGATGAAAACAAATCTTAGTTTGAAGATTATTGTAGGAAAATCAAACTTCCCTATGACCTAGAGGAAGACTTTCCAACACTACCAAAGAGGAATGAGCCTACACTTGAAGCATCAAGTGATTCTAATGATGACCAAATGACTCCAAGAAGGGAAATCAACTCTTGGAAATCCAAAGGCAAAGCCAACATTCAAGAATTGAGAGATGTGGCAGAATCATCTCAACAAACCATAAGTAGGTCTACTAGAGAGAAAAGGAAGCCAGAAAGGTATGGCTATGATACTTCTTTAGTCAAAAATCATTCAATATATATAGAGCAAGACTCAAACTCTAAATAATCATCTACATATGAAAAAGCCAAGAAGAAATCAGAATGGAGAAGTGCCATGAAAGAAGAAATAGAAGCTCTACAAGAAAACCACACTTGAGAATCGGTACCCAAGAAACCATCTATGAAATTCATTGTCTCAAGGTGGATTTACAAGCTAAAGAAGAATTATGATGGCTCAATTAATTGGTACAAATCAAGTCTTGTAACCAAAGGGTTTCCACAAACCCAAGGTATTGATTATGAAGAAACCTTTTCACATATTGCAAAAATGCCAACTATTAGAGTAATCATGAGTGTAGCATGTTCCAAGAATTGGAAGATATATCAAATGGATGTTAAAAATGCTTTTCTAAATGGTTGGATTTCAAAGGAGGTATATATGAATCAACCTCCTAGATTTGAAGATCAAGCATACCCTAGGCATGTGTGTAGATTGAGGAAAGCTTTGTATGGCTTGAACCAAGCTCCTAGAGCTTGGAACCATAGACTTGTCACTTACTTGCAAGATAAAGGATTTATTGTAAGCAAGGCAAATCCTTCCCTCGCCATTAAGATGATATATATTTTTCTACTGGAAAACACTTTTCAATTGAAAGCACTTTCGATCGATAAATATTTCGATCAAAAGCGCTTTCGATAAAAAATGTTTCGATCAAAAAAGTATCTATCTCTATTTTTTTTAATGTTTATTTAGAAAACCACGAATAAAACAAACATATTCTGTAATTTTTTATTATTCGATTGAAAAAATGCAACCCAAATAGAAATTCCTCAATAAAGGGACTAGAGAACTAATTTAGATCTTGTATTCTCGAAATCACATTAAAATCATATAAAATGTATGTGCATGCATGCTAGCACCATGCCCTAACACATGTCCAAAATTCATAGCATTTTACAAATGCAGTTGAGAGAAAGACCCAGGTTTCTGCAAACTTGCAGCAACTTGCCTGAGCGAATTTCTTGCAAAATGACTAGATAAATGTTGTAATTGCTCTTCATTCCGGATTTCAAAGAACATATAGTTTTTAGAACCTAAACTAAAAAGAATACACTATCTAATCCAAGAAAAACACACATCATTTGGGCATTCCCATGATGAGACATGACCCTGCAAAGTGACCCCTAAACACCTTCCAGAGGGTGACTTTTATTGCTACAAGTTTGCACCTTTGGGATCTTTCGATCTCTATTGTCTCACAAAGGGCTGATGGTCTTGAATTCCCCAACACTTCTTTTGGTCTACACTCTACATGATTCCCAAGGCAATCAACCAAGCTCACGTGATTGGTCTTCCTCTTCTCGGATGAAAAATCCCCTATGCAAATCTGTGAGGAAAGTGATGATTTGGCTTCTCCAAAAAGACTCCCCCAAAAAATCTCCCACTTTCCCTCTTTCTCACTCAAGCTTTGATACCAATGAAAGATCCCAATTATCTATTGATCACTCTCCTCTGAACCATAAATATCCCTTGCCCTTGGCACATCTAGAGTCTTCTCTAAGGTCTAAACACACCTCATATGGCCACTCTGAGGAGATGGAATAACCTTGAAGATTCATACTAGAGCCTTGCCTCCCCTAAGCTTTGGTCCTTGACCCATCTAGGGTCCTTGAACAAATGCAAGGAAACCAATGGTAGACCATGGAGGTCTAAACTTAAATCTAACAAATAGCCACTTCCACCTCCAAAGGTTGTGCCAATCAAGTACACTATGGAAAACATAGAAAGTATTGTCATCCTAGTGGAGCTTATTGATGAAATAAGCAATCCTAAGAGCTTTTCTTAAGCTCTTGGACTACTCTCATCTTCCATATCTCATAAATGTGATTCATATGAATTTATGTTTTTAAAGTTCAAAGGTTAAAACCTTGCATTTATCCCAATTAAACGTAAAAGTTTAAAGTAGGAGGAAACTTGTAAATGAAGCGATCCAAAAGCCATGACTTTATTTGGAACTCAAATTCAAATCAATCCTAAGATATAGTAATACTTTTTGGTGGATGAATCAACCACATTCAAATTCAAAATCATGTAAATAGAGACTTCAATTTAGTTTTGAGATAAGAGATCCTTCATGTGATTTTTGAACAGATTTCATGAGCATACATTGTACTCACATGACGTGAGATTAGTGCTCTACAACTCCTTGTGTCATATGTGCAATATCAGTACACATTATGATTCATATACATTGATTATTCATTCTTTGTGTGTTGTTACAATACCTTCAAGTACATAGTCACTTTGTTTGGTTCATTTCTCAATATGTGGGCATCCAATATCCAATATATCACTTGAAACACTTAGCTAGGATTTTTTTGAGCTTGCCTATAAAGCTTCATCAACTTTGGATGTGTACATTGCAACTTATGAGGATTTGATTGTGATTGTGTTTGCACATCTCCTTTGTCTTGAAAAGTCAAGGTGACCCCCTAGACTTCCTAAACTTATTTCGCTATGTATAGTGAGGCTAAATTCATGAAATAACTTGATTTAGTTAGTTTGACACTCTAGTTAAATTTTTACAAAGGCTCTCTTCTCAATTTGTAGGAGTTTGTGAGCTCTAAGCAATTTTCTAAGAGATTTTCTTCCCAAAATAGAGAGTTTTTCAATCCAAGTGAAGTGGGAACTCCTTTGTTTTGACACAACTATTTGGAAGTGATGTTACAAAGGAATTATTGGTTCTATATGCATACTTGGGAAGCTAAAAATTTTAATTAAGCATTCCAAAAGTTATATAGGCTTGTGTTGAACAGGTTTTTGCCAACACACTCATCTCTATCATCTACCTATCACCTCCTCATAGAGCTAAAAATTGTTAGAAACAAGCCCTAGATATTCAAAAGCATAACCATTTTATAAGAAGGAATATCTACAATATACTTAGACTAAGGTAGATGGTATCAAGAAAAAACATACTATCCTACAAGCACTGATGAAAACCCAACTTGGATTGATCAGTCTAATAAAAGAATCTACTATTTAGAGAAAGGAACTACAAAAGTGGAAAAGTAAGTAGGAAGCCTAGAAAGAGAGAAAGAAGATGCATGCATTGAGATGTCTTAGGAGAAATAAGAGCATTTAAAGATGATAAATCTTCTAAGAGAAAGAAAGCAAGTTCTATATTTCCAAGTCCATTCCCTAAGGATCTAAAAATGATGTTCAAAGCCTATAATGCCCCAATCAAAAACTTTCCTAATGTGGAAACACATCATTGATATTGCCTTGATTCCAAAATAGAGAAGAGAATCTTAGAATGTGCAAACAACTCACTGAGTTGTCATAGATGTTGAGAGAGATGGATGGATACCTCAAGGAAGTGAGGTGGTACTACTAAAACCTGCTTTGTACCAGCCTTGATGCACTTTAGAGTTATAAAGTAGGCCTTCTTAGCTTGAAAATAACACTAAGAAAGTACCTATGTACTTTTGAGTTTATGCTTGAAATAAATAATCCAAAACAAACTAGTTCAAAAATAGCTAGTGTTGAAAAAAATTGTTATTTTAGTCCATACACTTGTTGGCTTTTTTACTCAGAGCTCATAGTACAGTAAAAATTGATGAAATTCCTTTTGAGGGAATTCAATTAGCTGAGATAGGTAATGGTTACAAGTGGAAGCATTTAAAATGATCAACTATGCTCTCAGAAATCATTTTAGCAAATCAAATCTTACCCCCGACTTTTTAGGGACTAACTAGTAGATGACCAGTGAGCACTTCAAAGATATTTTCTCCCAGATTCCTAAACAAAGTGTCTTGAAATTTTGATAACGCAAATTAGAATTTAAGCTGGTTCCAACAAGCCAAAGATTATGCAAAATGGTTGAGTATTCACTGAGATATGACAAGAAGAAGTTGACTATTCTAAGTAGTCATAGTAGAGAAGTAGACAAAGATGTTCAATGAGCTATATGTGTTATATCACATGATTGTACAGAGTCATTGGCATTATAATGATGCTCAATGATGGTGAACTAAGTGAGGTATTGTGTGAGCAACTCAAGTTCTACAAATGATCAAGGAGAGAGCTCTAAATGAGGCACACTACCTCGTGAGATTTTACAAGTCTTTTTATATGATTTTCTTCTAAGTTTGAATTTTGAATTCAAACTTGGCTCCACTCAAAAGTAACTCCTCTGATTTAGGAGCCATTCCATCATGGTGAATCTGTAACTTATATTCCTTCTAACTCCATGAGTTATAAGCTTTTACAAGATTCTCCAAGGATTTAAGGATTTACAATGGTAAATGATCAAGTAGTTACAAGCTATAGTTCACATGACTCATCAAGTGCTTCCACACAATGTCTTCCATGCTAAGCCAAATGTGTAGGCTTGTACACTTGCACCAATAGCTCCCCCTCAAGCCAAACATCTTGGTTTGCATTGCTTCATCAATCTTCTTGAATATCATGTAATCCAATCATGGTTTTAAACCTCCAAAGTTTAGTACCATCAAGTGCTTTGGTTAACAAATCAGCACACTGCATGTTTGTAGATACATATTCTAGTTGAATCTCTTTACTCAAGAGTTTCTCTCTAACATAGTGATAGTGCACTTCTACATGCTTAGTTCTTGCATGATAAATGGGATTGGCTGCAAGATGCAAAGAACTATTATTATCACCAAAGATAATTGGTGAATGAGTGTGAAGTCCCAAATCTGAGCAGAGCAATCTAATCCAAATAGCTTCTTGTGTAGCATTTGCTAATCCCCTGTATGCAGCCTCTGTTGAAGATAGAGCAATAGTTGGTTGCTCCTTAGACGACCATGAGATGGGCTTATCATAGCCAAAAGTACTTCTTCTATCATCCTTACATCTTTCCCAATCTGCATTTGAGTACAAGTTTATGTCCAAATCTCATGTGTATGGGAAGATAAGACCTTGATTTTGAGTACCTTTGAGATACTTCAAAATTCTTTTAGCAGCTTCCAAGTGAAGTGCTCTAGGTTTTTGCATGAATTGAATTAGAACACTTACTCCATAACATATGTCAATCCTTGTTAATGTTGCATAGTTTAGACTTCCAACTATGTTTTGATGCCCTGTAATGTCTTCAAGCAAATCTCCTTCATGGGCACTTAATTTATGATTTACCTCCATAGGAGTGCTAGCTATTTTTGCATTCTCCAAGTGGAACTTCTTCAACATGTCCTAAACATATTTCTTTTGAGTGATGTAGATTCCAGAGTTAGTGTATACCAACTCAAGTAAAAAAATATTTCAAAAACCCTAGATCACTGAACTTGAACTTCTACATCATCTAGTTTTTTATTTGTTTGATGCCATTGGCATCACTACCTATAAGAATGATGTCATCCATATATACACATAATTATATCATTTCTAAATTACTCCTCTTGATAAACAGAGAAGAATCTACCTTGCTCATCATGAATCCTTGGTCTTGAAGATAGGTTTTAAACCTATGGTTCCATGGCCTAGGTGCCTGCTTCAAACCATAAAGAGATTTCTTTAATTTGCATACATGATTTACCTTGTGTGGATCTTCATGTCACGAGGAAGGAGATAAGAGAGCTCACACACACACTCTCACTCTCAAGGAGAAGCACACACAAAGATTGAGGCAAGGAAGAATGATCTTCTTCTTCTTCTTCTATTGCATAAAAGGAATGTACAAGAATGACCTAAAAAACGAGGATACAACAAGTGCAATATATAGAGATCAGTACATAAGGAAAAACCTAATGTCTGCTAATGAGTGAGCTGGCAAGAAACACATGTGCCATCACTCTCGGTAGATAAATCTAATAAAGCTCAATGAAGTATTCCTGATATATACCGGTGTGACCACTATACATGTCAGAGAAACGAAAAACTGGTACGTGTCATCCTGGATCATCACATGTTGAGCTTGATATCTCAACACTCCCCCTCAAGCTCAACGCCATATCCTGTAATCCAAGCATCTCCCGAAACTTCTTCAACTTCTCAGCTCCAAGTGCTTTGGTGAAAATATCAGCAACCTACTCATCTGTTCTCACATAAACAAGATCAATATCACCTGCTAATACCTTCTCTCTGATGAAGTGATAATGTACCTCGATATGCTTTGTTCTAGCATGAAAAATAGGGTTCCGTGCTAATTGTATGCTGCTAAGATTATCACAATAGATAGTGATAGGCTTTTGCACTTCCACACCTAAATTTGCAAGTAATATCTCGAGCCATGATGCCTCACATGCTGCCATTGTAGCACCTCTATACTCAGCCTCTATACTCGACAAAGCAACAGTGGGTTGCTTCTATCTATTCCATGTAATAGCTGCACCTCCAAGTGAGAAAAGAAAACCACTAGTAGATCTTCTATTTGGAGTACTACCAGCCCAATCTACATCGGCTACACCACCTTCATAAAACAATGCATAAAGTAGCACTCACATAAGGTAGAGTCTACCTCAGAGCATCCAAATGTGGCTTCCTGGGAACCTGCATAAATTGACTTTCAAGTCCAATAGTATAGCTTAAATCAGGCCTTGTAATTGTAAGATATATAAGACTTCCCACAATTTTCCTGTACATAGTAGCATTTTCCAATGCTTCACCTAATGTAGTATCCAACTTCAAATTATGATATAATGGCATAGAAATTGGCTTACAACCATCCATACCATACTTTTGCAACATATTTAAGGCATATTGCCTTTACGACATCCATATACCTATTTTTGTATGTATAAACTCAATGCCCAAGAAATAGCGCAGCACACCAAGATCTTTCATGTCAAATTCCTGTATAAGAAGTTGCTTTACCGCTTTGATGCTTTCTTCATTATCGCCACCTACAATCAAGTCATCAACATAAATGGCCACAATCGTGATGCCATCATCAACCTTCCTTGCATATAGTGAATGATCTGCATCACACATAGAAAACCCAATGTTGGTTAAGTAATCAACAATCCTTGCATGCCATGCACGCGGAGCCTGCTTCAGCCCATACAAAGCCTTTTGCAACCTTCAAACATATTCTAGATGCTTTGAATCTTCATATCCTTGTGGCTGGTCCATATATACTTCTTCTTGTAACTCACCATGTAGGAAAGCATTCTTCACATCCATCTGATGCAAAGTCCATCCTTTTGTTGTAGCTAATGCAACAAGTGTCCTAACAGTAGACATATTAGCTACAGGGCTAAATGTTTCCTCATAATCAATGCCATATGTCTGTGCATATCCTTTAGCTACCAATCGTGCTTTATACCTGCTTATGCTACCATCAGCATTATGCTTTACCTTGTAAAGCCATTTACAGTCTATGGGTTTCTTTCCTTGCGGCAATGGAACCAGCTTCCATGTATCATTTCCATAAAGTGCAGCCATCTCCTCATCCATAGCTTTTTTCCAATCTGCAATTCCAATTGCATCTTCAAAGCAAGAAGGTTCAACATCTTGTATTAGGCATAATGACCAGCCATGTAACTATCATATGTCAATCGTTGCACTGAATTCCTCATCCTCCAAGATCTTCTTGGTCCTGGGTCACTTCTCCTTGTATCATCAACATGTGCCCTTCTTACTCCTGGAGTCTTCACAGAGGGCAATCCAAGTTCCTCATCAAGACTCTTTTCTAAACTGCTTGAATCTCCATCAACGTCTTCAAAACGTGTACATGTTTTATGACCAGTAAAAAGCTTTTCTTTACCTTTCTTGGATGTATTTGATGAATTCGTTGGACTGAAATTTCCACGTATTCTTCCAATAGATGCAAGTGATTCACATATGCTTTTGATTTTTAGAGTGTGGTCACTTATCAACATGCTCTTCTTTTCCAATGTATGCAGCTCGTTCTTGAGTTGGAATTTCCGTGCCTTTGTATTAGTCTCATACAAAGTGACCAAACTGTTCCAAGCCTCTTTTGGAGTCTTGGCATCCTGTATATGTCCAATCATGCTATCATGTATGCTAAGAGATAGCCAATACATTACCTTTCATGCTCCTTGATTCCATTCCTCATATGCTCTTAACTGGTCTGCAGTCCGATTCCTTTCTGGTAACTGCGGAGCATTTTCATTCTCTCCTTCGATGTACTTCCAATAGCCTTTTCCCATCAAGAAATTTTTCATTCTGAATCTCCAAGCATGGAAGTTGTTCTTGTCCAGCTTACCGCTCATAAGCTGACTCATTCCATCTGCGTTTGCCATTTCTGCAACAATTCACAACATTGCAAAACACTACAAGCAGCACTTCTACTTGAACACTGTCGCACTATGACGTGAGAGTTTGATCTTAAAAAAACATAGTTTTCCTGTATCAACAATACACGGAATCGCTTGAAATTCTGGATATAGAATATATGAGTGTCATCGAACACAACGCAAGTTACAGTTTCTGAAATTGACTTGGTTTTTCTATGGGCCCCACCTTGCGGGCTCGAAATGGAGGTTGAGATGGCTCCGAAACTTCGATCTGACAAAAACGAGTGACCCTAAAGAGGCCTAAAGGGATAACTATCAAAAATATTTTGAGGTCTTCTACCTTCATGCCGATTTTCGTAGAAAACAGAGGCCGTTTGTGAAATCGTGTTTTCTCCATGCCTTGCCGCATACTCTTCACCGTCGCCTTCTCCACGAGCTCTCTACAGCCATGCTGGCTCTGATACCATGTCACGAGGAAGGAGATAAGGAAGAGAGCTCACACACACACTCTCACTCTCAAGGAGAAGCACATACAAAGATTTAGGCAAGGAAGAATGATCTTCTTCTTCTTCTTCTATTGCATAAAAGGAATGTACAAGAATGACCTAAAAACAAGGATACAACAAGTGCAATATATAGAAATCAGTACATAAGGAAAAACCTACTGTCCGCGAATGAGTGAGCTGGCAAGAAACACATGTGCCATCACTCTTGGTAGATAAATCTAATAAAGCTCAATGAAGTATCCCTGACATATACCGACGTGACCACTATACATGTCAAAGAAACGAAAAATTGGTATGTGTCATCCTGGATCATCACATGTTGAGCTTGATATCTGAACAATTCATAGCCAGGAGGTTGAGCCATGCAAACCTCTTGTGAAATCCACCCATTGAGAAAAGCATTTTTCATATCTAATTGATACATATTCCAATTTCTAGATGTAGCTACACTTACCAATATTCTGATGGTTGGCATCTTAGCCACTGGTGAAAAAGTTTCTTCATAGTCTAGCTTTGTTCCTACTTATGGATCCATTTGAGTTTCTTTTTATTTTGTAAATCCACGTAGAACCAATCATTGATGCTTTCTTGGCTACTAGCTCCCAAGTGTCATTCTCTTGGAGTGCTTCTATTTCTTCATCCATAGCCTCCTTCCATTCTTCTTTGTTACTTGCTTCTTCATATGAAGAGGGTTCTTCAAGTGATGAATCCTTAGCAAGATAAGTAGAGTGCTTAGTGACTAACGGAGTATCATACCCATATTTGATTGGTTTCTTACTCTCTCTTTTTGATCTCCTTAAGGCTTGGTTGGATGACTTAGGTATGTCCTCCAACCTCTTCATCTTGACCTTGCCTTTGGATTTCCATGATCTAAACTCTTCCAAGTTGATGGTATCTTAATCATCTGATTTGATGTCTTCAGTTGTGCTTGGCTCCTCCTTGGTGAGGCTTGGAAATTCTTCTTCCAAGTCATATGGCAACTTGACTATTTTGCATTCACTTTCAAACCAAGAGTCATTCTCATCAAACACAACATCTCTACTGACCATAAATCCTTTGTTGGTTGGATTATAAAACATGCACCCCTTTTTATTTATATCATAACCTATGAAGATGCATTTCTTTGCCTTAGGGTCTAACTTACCTCTTATTTGAGATGGAACATGCACATAAGCAACACATCCAAATATTTTGCAATGTTCAAGTGATGGTCTCCTACCATTCCATGCCCCATAGGGGGTCATCCCATCAAGGGACTTAGAGGGTAACCTATTAATAAGATAAGTGGCAATAGACACAGCCTGTGGCCACAAATAATTAGGAAACTTCTTTTCATTTAGCATAGATCTAGCTGCTTCCACAATCAATATGTTCCACATCTCTACTACTCCATTTTTCTCAAGATTATATCTAGTTTTGAACTCTCTCTTGATACCTATTTCTTGCAAAAATGCATTAAACTCATTCGAGAAGTACTCACCTCCTTCATCTAACCTTATCCTTTTTAAACGCTTTCCTGTTTGATTTTCCACAAGTGCAAGATACTTTTTGAAACAACTCAACACTTCATCCTTATGTTTCATGAAATACAAGATAGTCCATCTACTTAAATCATCAATAAATGAAACATAGTACCTTGGGCCTCAATTTGAAGAGTCCTTGCTTGGTCCCCACACATCTGTGTGGACAAGTTCCAAATAATCCTCATGCATATAGCCTTTCTTTGTAAAGGGTAACCTATGTGATTTACCAAACTGACATGCACCATATTTATAGATCATATGTTGCTTGGATATATTAGGTATCCCAAGTACACATTGATCTCTACATATTTGCTTCAATGTTCTCTCACCAATGTGACCTAATCTTTTGTGCCATATCTCTAACTCAGAAAAGGTTTGATACTTATAATTATAAAGTGCGATGTTTCTAGTGTCCTCAAGCTCAAATGTAAACAATCTACCCATTTTTTCTCCCTTTGCAATTCTCCTAAATCCATGTTGGGGGTCCTCTACAAAGGCTCCAAATTTATTGAACCTAATCTACAAACCCTTTTCCACTATTTGTCCAACACTCATCAATTTTTTTGTGATAGTAGGGACATAAAGAACTCTGCTCAACAGATTCTTATTCCCATCAAAAGTTTTGACATTTCCTACTTGACAACTGAATGCTTGGTATCATCCCCTGTCTACACTTGGTGCTTTTCCTTGGACTCTTTAAGATAAAAAATGAGAGCTATATTGCCTGCTACATGGTTTGAACAACCTGAGTCAATATAGAAGAGGTGCTCATCATTCATACCTTGTTTTGAAGTCACGTTCATAATGAGAATAGAATCCTCTTGATCCTCTATATACTTGTTGAAGTATTTTCTTCATTTGTGTCCTCCTTGATAATTGTTGTTGTAGCCATGGTTGTAACCTTGATTATGATTGAATTTTCCTCTTGATTTTGAGTAGCCACCTCTTTCAAAACCTCTTCCTCTTTGATTCTTGAAGTTCCTATAGCACTCATCTATTGTGTCATTAGACAATCCACATATATTGAATGGGGAAGAGTTGAAAGGTCTCCCCCTACCTTGCTTACCCCCTCTACTCCTTCATCTTGAATTCCTACCTCTCCCTGCATAGTTAGCTTGAGAAGTAGCACCTTCTTCAAACTTTTTACTCTTTCCTTTATCCTTAGACTTTCCTTTATCTATATAGAGGGCATAAGAATTGTTACATCTTGATGTTTCATTGTTTTTGTTGAGCTTGGTGTCATGAGTGAAGAGTTGTCCCATGAGAGTGGTTAGATCAGGGATTTGCATATCCATATAAAGATCCATTGCAGTTGTGAAGGATTCCCACTTATTATCTGCCTTGATGCCATTGATTATCTATCTCACTATTTGCTCCTCTTCAATCTCTTCTCCTATGCTTTCCAACTAATCAACTGCATCCTTTACCTTGGTCACATACTCTGAAATATTATGCTTAGGTTTTTTCTTTTGAGTAGTAAACTCCATCCACAATTGATTTTTCCTAGCCCTTGTATTGGAATAAAAATATGAAGTAGAGTATCCCAAGTCTCTTCAGAAGTTTTGCAATTCCTAATATGAGGAAGAAAGAAGTCAGAGATAGAGTTAAGTAGATATGACCTAGCGAAAGCATCTTTGGCACACCATGAGTTGAGTCTTTCTTGCTCCTCTCTTGTAGGTTGAACTTTACTTCTAAATGTGGTTATCTTCTCATTTCGTGATATGTATCCATAGAGACTTCTTCCTTGTAGATTGGTTTCCATCCTCAAAAACCATGCAAGATAATTATTCCTGTCCAATTTGTCAATAAAAGAAGGGAAACCATCTCTCATTTTACCTCAACTTGCTCTGATACCATTGTTGAGAGAGATGGATGGATACCTCAAGGAAGTGAGGTGGTACTGCTAAAACCTACTTTGTACCAGCCTTGATGCACTTCACAGTTATAAAGTAGGCCCTTTTGGCTTGCAAATAACACCAAGAAAGTACTTGTACTTTGGAGTTTATGCTTGAAACAATTAATCCAAAACAAACTAGTTCAAAAATAGCTAGTGTTGAAAAAAATTGCTATTTTTGTCCATATGCTTGTTGGCTTTTTTACTCAAAGCTCACAATACAGTAACAATGGACAAAATTCCTTTTGTGGGAATTCAATTAGCTTAGATAGGTAATGATTACACGTGGAATCATCTAAAATGATCAAATATGCTCTAAGAAATCATTTTAGAAAATCAAATCTTACCCCCGACTTTTTAGGGACTAACTAGTAGATGACCAGTGAGAACTTCAAAGATGATTTCTCCCAGATTCCTAAACCAAATGGCTTGAAATTTTGAAATCACAAAATAGAATTTAAGTTGGTTCCAACAGGTAAAAGATTACACAAAATTGTTGACTATTCACTAAGACATGACCAAAAGAAGTTGAATGTTCTGAGTAGTCATAGCAAAGAAGTAGACAGAGATGTTCAATGAGCTATATGTATTCTATCACATGATTCTACAGAGTCATTGGTATTATAATGATGCTCAATGATGATGAACTGAGTGAGGTATGGTGTGAGCTACTCAAGTTCTACAAATGATCAAGGAGAGAGCTCTAAAAGAGGCACACTACCCTGTGAGATTTTACAAGTCTTTTTACATGAGTCTCTTCTAAGTTTGAATTTTGAATTCAAACTTGGCTCCAATCAAAAGTAACTCCTCTAATTTCAGAGGCATTCTCTCATGTTGAATTCTTAGCTAATATTCCTCCTAACTCCACGAGTTATAAGCTTTTGCAAGATTCTCCAAGGATTTAATGATTTACAATGGTAAATGATCAAGTAGTTACAAGGTATAGTTCACATGACTCATCAAGTGCTTCCACACAATGTCTTCCATGCTAAGCCAAATGTGTAGGCTTATACACTTGCACCAACAATAGAAGATTCTCAAAGATCCCATACTCACTTGAGTATGTCTTCCTTGCACCATGGGAAACATGCACTATGTACCACTTGTCTAAAGCTACAAATGGTTGATGGAAATATTGAGAGACTTATTGGTTTGCTAGAGAATGTGAAATTGAACACAGATGGAGTGGACTTCGACCACACTAGTCATATGTAATTTCAGCAAGGCAAGTAATTATGAGGTGAGATTAGGTAAACCATTTATGCAGCAATTGAAAGTGGTGCAAGATTGTGATAACAATGCTTTATATTTGCAAAACTTGAGGATAAAAACCAAAATAAATCTCTATATTTAATCATAAGGATATACCTCCCATCTAGTTGGCTTATATACAAAAATATGCTCATGATTTCCCCTTGAACAAATCATCAAAATCTGAGTCATGGATGGATGATGATGTAAGCATGTGGGTTTCTAGACAAGCTCACATAGAAGAGCAAACATTATCACAACAAGACCCCACTAACTTATTAATTCAAGACATATCTATTGGAGATCTGGCTTATATTCCTTAATGCTTTAAGGATGAAGATTTTGAACCACATGGTTTGATACAAATCCTAGTGAGCATTGATATTTTAGTTAAAGAGCACCTTAACAAAAAATTCTAATGTTGAAGCATATGATCTCAATAGATTTTCATGATTTTGGCTCTCAAGAAAAATTAGGAAGGGGAGCCATTATTTGTTCAAGGAAAAAATTTGGATGATGATAAATTAGTTTTTGTCCACCTAGAGCCTAGGTTTGATTTTAAAAATGAGTTCCTAATATTGGGAGTGACATATCAAAAATGGAAGAGACTTAATTGAAAGAGTTGTTCTATCAGTATAAACTTAAAGGGTTGAACCTCATATTTATGTCCATACAATACCTATGGCACTTGATTCAAAACCATCTAAATATAGTGATGTATATTTAGCCAAAATAAAAGAGTAAATTGATAAAGTCTTGGAGGTAGAATTTATTTATGACATTGTGCACACTGAATGGGTTTCCATGCTAGGAGTGATAGATGAGAAACCACTGGAAGAATATTCATGGCTACGTGACATGCTAGGAAAAAATTTCAAGGAGAGAATGATGGTTTGTATAGACTCAAGCATATCTAAGAGTGTGATTTACATTGAATTATCTTGGGCTATGCAAGAAGCTATCTATCAAACAAATGTTCATACAATCAACATAAAATAATAGAGCTAGCATGTGTAGGAGAGATAATGATTTTCGTAAATATTGAAGGATTTGTCTCTTTAGAAGAATTCTTAGTTGTTGATAAACATTATATGGAAGAGGAAATAATATTATGGCAAGACTAGTTTAATATGCATTCTACAATTGTGGATTACTCTTTGGGATTTCTAATGGTTGATAATGGACATATGTATGCTATGTTATCATTTTTTAGTACATGGCATTTCACATATAAAATTGAATGCTTGATTGCACCACATGAATCCTCTATTCTTTCACTAGCCAAATCATGTGACCTTACTTCCTTAAAGAGTGAATGTGAGGAACATTCTCTATTACATAGAGAGCTCAATAGAGGAGCAAATACCTTCAAGCAAATTCTTAGACATTACAAAAAAGGAAGATCAAGAGAAGGCTACACCTACTCCTGCACCAAGTGCTCATCCATATCATTATTCTTGAACCACAAAGAGCTATCAAATTTGGGACCCCAAGGCTCCACTTCAAACACAAAGAGAATCACAAATCCAGGTACCTAAATGACAAGATAAGGAAAAGAAATCTAGATTCAAGGAACCTAACTCATCATTGGGAAGGATCCCAATGGTGATATATTGAGGTAGTGATGTGTGTCAACACACTAGGACCACCAAGGGACTTTTTTCCCTCTTTAGGAGGTTTTTTTCCACCAGCTTGTATATATGTGTATTACCCTAATGGGCTACTTATCTTTGTACCTTCTAGTGGTAAAACATTCAATATTGTGTGTTGTGCTCCAAGCTTCTTCTTCTTCCTTGTGTTGTTCACATGCTTCTGTAGACCGCAAACTCTAGCAATTGGTATCAAAGCAGGTCGTCGCTTCATCTAGGGCATCGTCGACACCCCTCCGTCACACTCTCAAAATCGCACGAAATTTGGTGAGCATACTCAAGATGATTAGGAGATCAAGACACCTTCACTTCATGGTGCCCAAATCATGATATGAGCTCATTTTGGCCTCGAAACACACTATCATAGTGCTTATGTAGGAAATTTTGTCTTTTTGTGCCAAAGATATATACAAGTTTCGTTTTGTTAGTATAAGCATCTCAAAGTCTGCTACAATTTTATTAGAACTCGACAAGGTAGTTATGTTCAACTTTTTGAGATACAATCATTTTTGTGCATCAGGGTATTTTACTTAATGGACATGGCTAAAAGTAGTGATGTATTTTGAATGTTGGTTGTTGAGGATAAAGTGGATAGTACCAATCACTCATTATGGGCTTATATGTTGCATCATGAATTGGTTCTAAAAGGACTATGGAATATTGTGCAAGGTGTTCAAAAATGTCTTATTACACCTACAAACACAATTGTCGAAGGTGATGCAGATGACATTTGTCACTCTAGCACAATGGTGAGTACCAACGTGAGGAGATACACCTCATAAATGTCAATCTGTGGAGACGTGAGGATCGGTATGAAGACTGTGAGCAAGTGATGGCACAAGTGCGTGAGTGAAAGCACACAAGCATGCACACACATACACACAGACGCGCACAAAGTAAGAGCAAAGAGCGGAACAATGGAAGATCTTCGATTGCAAAAGAGCTCTCTTACAAAGCTGAAATCTACAATAAGCTAACCTCAAAAATGAGCTCTCCAGCCCTTTTTATAGTTTTTTGAGTGATTTTGGCCCTGTCCAGACCTAGTGTCCGGCCTAGTTAAAAAATAGGTTCCAGGGCTTATTTGGGGGCTCAAACGGAGTCTAAAAATTATGGATAGGATGGTAATTCTAATACTCCTCAAGCTCCAAGACTCCTTGAATTGAACAAAATGGAGTTACAAAAATGGAAAATGGTATTTACAATGTTTTTTAGTGATAAAAATCACTATTTTTGTAGGGATTTCTTCTGAAAATTTGACAGGTGCTTCTTGGAGCTCCCTACTTGCTCCTTCTTCTTGTGTGTCCACTTCCTTGATGCACTTCCATGCTTTGTCCTTGATCTTGAGCTTCAGCTCTTGAGCTTCAACACTCCCCCCCCTCTTGATTCTGTCGTCCCTGACAGACCCTTGTTGTAGTGGTCGTTCCATGTAGTACGTTGAGAGGTAGCGTCCTTTACGTCCAATAGGGGCGATCCATCTTCCCAATGTAGCATGGTTGTTTGTCTAGTTCTTCACTTTGCCACTGCTAGCTCTTGCAGTTTGTAGTCCCTTTGTATGTACGTCTTCCATGTATTCCATCTTGATGGTGCATTTGTGAGCTTTCCAAAACTACTAGCTGCTCAAAGGAGGTGGTCAATGTTGATTGTGAGCAACTCTCGATCGTGGATGGCTTCCTTGCTCTTGTAGTGTTCACCCTGATGTCCTCTGATTCTTCCAAAGATGGCTTTCATAGTTTTCATGCCAAGTACTTGTAACCCATAATGTATGATGGTTAAGTGCATTAGTGCATGGGTTGAACAAATTATGTGCCTTGTGCATGGCCTTGTAATGTGGACCTATGTATGCGTACTTGGGAAATGCATGGGAAGAAGTATGGTGCAAGAAATGGGGTCTCGAGCTAAGTGCTCAAGGGTATTCTGACGAAGAGGTTTCCTAATCTAGCAGGGTTATAGTGTCGTTGAAGCATACAATTCTTACCATGGTGAAAGGTCCGTTGAGCTTAGTCTCTTCATGTTGTACTTCCATCATGGTGATTGACCATTGGCTTGTCTTTCTTGTCGATGGATGTCCGTTTTGAGGGTTCACTTTGAGATAAATTGATTCTTCAAGTGCACAGTTTTCTCTCTCCCTCTTCTCTTTTTTTTTTGTCTTTCTTTTTTTTTTTTTTTTTTGGAACAATTACAGAACAAAAAGACAGAGGTTAGTATCAAGAAAATATTTTATATGTGAAAATTGTGTCTCATGTACCTGGGATTTCTCAATTGTGTCTATGCACGGCCATGTAAGGTGGCCCTATATTGATGCATACTTTGGAAATGCATGACCTAAATGGTGCAAAAGACAGGGTTATGCCAAAGGCACATGGTTGCTGCGGGTCGAGGCTTTTGATGTTACTTGCATACTTGATGAATTCTTTGATTGGAGGTGTCGATTGGATCTCGAAATGATGTAATCCTCCGGATTGGAACCCATTTTAGAATAGGATTTGGTCCTGTAGAGATCACCTCCGGCCACTTCATCTTTGGATGCTTTCCAAACTTTGGTATCCAGTGTGGTTGGCCCTTTGGTTCTATGGATGTTGTTGGTGCTTTTGGCTTCCAAACCCATATCCTTGATGATTGCCTGCTTACTTTTGCAGAAGGATTGAATTTATCTTCTTGTGGTCTTGGTGCGTTGTTCTTACCCTTTTCTTTCCTTGGCTTCTTTGTTGAGACCTTTTGCATGGTGGGGGGCATAGGCCTTTGCACGTGTAAGAGCGCCTTGGGCACCCACATATGTGATTGTCCTTGTTGAACTGCAACTAATTTCTTAGGCACCCAAATTTGTCGTATGCCTTCTCGTTGAGCTGGTCCTGGTGGTTTGGTTCTTGTCTTCACATGTTTAGCTTGCCTGGGTGGGAATTGTGTTGGTAAGGCTGGTGGTTGCTCTCCTTTTCGTACCCAGATCTTCTTGTCTTTCCTCTTGAAGTCGCTTTGTCTATGTGATATAGTGGTTGTCCTATACCATTGTGCTTGCCTTTTTGGTTGAGTTGTGGTGACAGCATTAGAGTTCGCTTGTCTTTGAGCCTGTGCTTTTGTGATTGAGTTCTTCTGGAACGTAGAGATTTCGGCACATACAACATCTTTTTTGCTAAGATTAGTGCTAGAAGAATCAAGAGAATGTGTGACAGCTGGATTTGTGAGCATGCAATTTTCTAATTCTAATGTAATGCATTGTTCATGTACCCAAACTTGAAGAATTTGATTTCGTAAGTTCAAGTTGATTGCCTGTTCATAAATCCAATCTTGACGCAAGACAAGTGGCTCTGTAAGGTCCTCATCATGACACACTAACATTTTGACTTTCATTGGAACATCTTGAAGGTTAATGGGAAGTTCCACCTCGCCCAAACAAGGGGTTTCCACGCCTCCTAAACCTATGAGATAGGCTTCTATGGGCTTGATGTTCAATTGCAGGTCTTGGCATTATGAAAGTCTAACTACACTAGTTGCTACTCCTGAGTCAACCAATGCTCTCACAGTCCTTACACTCTTTCCTTGTCCTACTTCTATGGTCACAAAGGGACGTGAGTCAATTATTCGAGAAGTAGTTAGGTCCGATTTTTGGCACATGTCCATGTGATATTTGGGAGCTTTTGTGTTGACATCTAGGCCTAGTCGCTGTAACTTATTTCTTCTGATGCGCTCTCTGGCCTATGCTTGTGCTTCTTCTCTAACCCTTATCTCCTCTTCTTTTCGCTTCTTAGCAGTGTTGAGTCTCATTAGCATTTCCTCTGTAAGAGGTTCTTGATATAGCTTGACTTGGCATCCACTAATATAGTTTGGTAGGATATCACCTTCTAAAGTGGCCAATTGAACTGCACCACTAGTGGAGAGTCTATTAATGATCATGGGTCCATATCCTCATTTCTCCAATTTGCGGGCGTGTTGCTTTAGCGTATAAACCAGCGCCAGGTCTCCTTCTTTCAACCCTTTGTCCTTCACATGGGCATCAAAGTATGCCTTTTGCCGTTTCTTTGCAGCATAGATGCCTGCTGCTGCTCGTAGCCTCGTCTCACCTAAACGTTCTAGATCAAAGATCCTAGAGGACAATTCATGTCCATTCCACTCATGCTCTTGTGCTACTCTTAAAGCTGGGATTAGGAAATCTAATGGTAGCACAACATTCTGTCCGAAGACCATCTGAAATGGGGTGGCATTGAGTACCGTTTTGTAGGCAACTCGGTATGCCCAAACAGCATGATGAAGTTGTTTGTCCCAATCAGAGCGTTTGTTATTTACTAGTTTTATCAATACATTACATAGGATCTTATTCGTGCTCTCGGCCTGTCCATTGGCTTGTGGGTGATAAGGGGCAGACTTCTTATGTATCACCATGAATTCTTGAAGGAGGTTCTCAATGACTTCGTTCAAGAAGTGTGTGCCTCTATCACTAACCAACTCTATTGGCAGTCCATATCTCGTGAATACATTCTCGAATAAGAATTTAGCAGTCGTTTGAGCATCATTCTTTGTTGTGGCTTTTACTTCCACCCACTTTGTAAGGTAATCTGTGGCTACAATGATGTATTCTGCATGGGTGTTTCTAGCTGGGGGGCTGATAGGGCCTACAAAGTCGATACCCCACTTCAAGAATGCGCGTCCTCCCATCATTGGCCTCAAAGGCATTTCATCTTTTCTGATCGGATATTGTGATCCTTGACATGTGTCACATTTCTTCACATAGGTATGTGCATCCATATGAAGAGTAGGCCACCAAAGTCCTGAGAATAGAATGGTCTTGATTACCCTGTCAAGCCCAAAGTGTCCACCTGCAACACCACTATGTGCAGTTTCTAAGACTTTCAAGTAGTCTGATTCATGAACGCACAGTCTTAGATAACCATCTTTTCCTCTTCGGTATAGGTTGTCTCCTACTAAGGCATATTCCTGAGCCTCTTGCTCCATGCTTCGTCTTCTTGATAGACTAGCCTCGTTCGCTAGTGTTCCTGATCTCATAAATTCTACCAGTGGAGCGCTCCAATCTGGAATTAATGACACGTGATAAAGAGTGGCATGCTCCACTGGGGGTCTCTTCTGGCACACTGGACAATTTTCTTAATCCACTCATGTATTTCTTTGTCCATGCTAGGACAATACACTCCTAAACATTTTAGGTTTTGCAATGTTCGTTGTTTAGAGTAGTGATTTCCTAGCAATCCCTCATGGGCTTGTTGCAACCAACTAGTATGTTCATCGTCCTCGACACAACAAGCTAGTACGCCCTTGGTATCTTGCTTGTACATACTTCCTGCCAATATTTGATATTGTTGTGATCGTACAATTTCTTCCTTGTTTGTTTTTACGTTCTTATTTGTAGGTCCGAAGGTTAGGACTGGTACCAACTTATTTGCCCATTTAGGAACAACTTCTAAATTGAAGAGATAAGCATTAGGCAATTCATCAGACACTCCTTTTGGTGGCTCTCCTGAAGTGATTCGAGAAAGATGGTCTGCCCTAAGGTGGGTCCTACATTTCCTGACAACAACTTCAAAGTCATATTCCATTAGTAAGAGGAACCATCTTACTAAGCGGACTGTATTGCAAGGTTTATTGACCAAATATAGTAAAGCTTGATGATCAGTGAAAAACTTGAACTTATTGGCCAATAGATAGTGTCTAAACTTCTTCACAGCATATACCATGCCTAAACCTTCTCTTTCTGTTGTCGTGTAATTTCGTTCAGCTGCGTTCAACTGTCTGCTAGCATAAGCGATGGGTAAATCTAGATTTCCTTCACCTGTGGGTTGTGCTAGCACACACCCTATTGCATGATTGGATGCATCCACATGGACATGGAATGGTTTATTCCAATCAGGAGTGGTCAGTATTGGTGCTGAGCACAAACGTCTTTTTAGCTCATTGAAGGAATTCTCACATTCTTCGTTCCACTCAAAATTTGTCAACAACCCATAAAGAGGTTTAGCTATGATGGCATACATGTGGATAAACCTACGGTAATATCCACAATGGCCCATAAAGGCTTGTACCTCTTTAACATTCCTTGGTCTTGGCAACTCTGCTATGGCTCTTACCTTGTCTTCATCTGTTGATATCCCATTTTTTGAAACAATGTGACCTAAGATTTTACCTTGTCGTACCATGAACACACACTTCTCTGGGTTCAGACAAACTCGATATTCTCTACACTTGTTGAAGATCTGTCTGAGCTCAGGGATGTGGTATCTTCTCTGTTGGGAATGCGCACATAAATCATCCACATATACTTCTAAGCTCTTCCGCAAGAACTCTTTGAAGACATGACACATGAGTCTCTGGAATGTTGCAGGTGCATTGGTGAGCCCAAATGGCATCACACGAAATGCAAAGATTCCCCACTCGGTGGCAAAAGCCGTTTTGTGTTGATCTTCAGGAGCAATGGCCACTTGGTTGTAACCTGAAAATCCATCAAGGAAACTATAAACTTCCTTGCCTGCAACACGCTCCAATAAATGTTCGGTGATTGGAAGTGGATAACTATCTTGAATGGTAGCAGCATTAACTTTTTTAAGGTTAATACACACACGCAATTTTCCATTCTTCTTGGGCACCACTACAATGGGGGACACCCATTCAGTATGCTCAATCTCCTAGATGAATCCAGCTTCAATCAGCCTGTCAATTTCTTCTTTTATTTTAGCAGCATAAGTGTCATTATATGTGTAGGGCTTTTGTTTGGTGGGTTTGGCATCCGCAGTCATGGGGATCGTATGAGAGCAAATTTTTGGATCTACTCCCTTCAAGTCTCTATAGTGCCATGCAAACACATCCCTATATTCCCTTAATAGAGCTACAAGCTCCACTTCTTCTTTTGCACTTAGGTCATCTCCTATGTACGTACATCGTTCTTCATTCTCCTCGATGGTTACAACAATTTTTTTGGTCTTTTCTTTATTATCATATGATTCTCCTATGATGGCCTCTCTCTTAGGCATTTGTACCAGAATTTTCCGATCTTCTTCATATTTCTTGAAATTTTCTGGTACCTCGAACAATGATTCCTCCTCTTCTGGTTTCACTGCTTTTCGTTTCTTTTTCTTTTGACCTCCTTCACTTCCTTCCTTTGAATTTACCATTTTGATGCTTGTGAGGGGTTCTTCTTCTTTTTGGGTTAACACTCCTATGTCTTCTAAATAGTTTTCCTCTGAGTCAAAGTAAGTATCCATCACAATGGATTCTAGATCATCGTCATTCTCTTCTTCTTCTATGAACTCACTAGGATCACACTCTTCCAACAGGGGCTGACACATGAACACTGAAATATCATAACCCTCCTCATCACAATGAGGTGTCCATTGTTCTTCATTGACTGCAATGTCCATGGTAGCTAAGATTTCTGACCAACCATGAGGCTCAAATTCCTCATCTGGAAATATCATCGGTGTATAGGCTGGGTCTTTTATTGGTCTATCTCTTGGGGGAGTTCCTTCTTCTCTCGCTTTTAGGCGTTTTTCCTCTTCCTCTGCGACCTTGCACATCCACAAGTGAGTATGTTCATGCAGCCATGATGGATCAGGTGAACTTCCAGAATGCACGGAGATAGAATCTTCTTTCGCTTTGTGGATAGGATTCCACTGTAGGGGTGGTACATCTCTGAAGGTGTAATCCTTCAAATTGAACTTGGTAGTGACCCCTAAGTGCTGTAAGTACAAGGAGTTGGTTCCCCAATCCTGTACTATTTGCAATTGTCGTAGGAAGGGTCTTCCTAGGATCATCTCATAGACATTATTTTTCTCAAAGTCACATATAGCAAATGTGCATTCAAACTCTACACCACAAGTGGTTAGAGTTATCCCATCTGCCATTTGGAGTTTCATTCTAGTTGGTCTTAATGTAGGTTTGCCCCATCGCTTCCACAAAGAAGTGGTTGCAATAGCAACACCAGCACCTGAATCTACGATTTCTTTGGTTGTGTAACCTTGATAGGTGATCAGAAGATAAGTATTACCTTCTTCACCTTCACTCATGTCTCCTATCTTGTCTAGAGGTATCTCTGGAACTTTTTGCTTAGAGCTTGCTTTGGGCATAGTGGACTCAAGTTCTGGAACTTGATCCTTCACATGATTCCATAGCTCAGGTTTTGCTTTGAGCAGCTCTTCTACCGTGAGATGGCACTGAACCTTGGTGTTCTTCACAACATCAGTGTTTCTTGGAACCACTAAGTCTTCATTTCTTACCAATATTGTGGGAGCTCTGATATGAAGAGATTCAGATTCCCATGGGCCTGTGAAATGAGGCAACTCTTGTAAAGAATTAGATTCAAAATCTAATCTCTCATCCTCTTGTTGCTCTGTTTGATCTCCATAGATAGACGGAATGACTTGGGGAAATTGATCATGAAGATCATCAATCTCAAGAATAGGAGGGGAGTTACCCTTCTCCTTGGCCCATTTCTCTTCTTGTATTTCCCGCAAGAACTCTTGAGAACTCTGTTGAATTGAAGGAGGTATTCCAGCATCCGTGGAATTAGGAACATAAGCTCCCATTGGTGGTGAGCTTCCTCTTTCAATAACTGGTTGAGCCTGTGGAGGTAGAGAAACTTGTGGTTTGTTTACCAACTGCTCTAATCTTTCTAGTAAGCCTTGGAAATGCAAATCTGATTTGACAGTGTTTGTCTGATTGAACTTTTGACTAGTCTCAAGTATAGCTTGAGCTTGTTCTACCATTTTCATGCACATTTTGATCCGTTCAATCTCTAAATCCGCTCTAGGGTAACTCTTGTCTAAGTTTGCAGCTATTGGCCCTTCTTGAAGTCGAGCCTGGTAGGCCTTGAACATCATGTCCAAGCCTTCTGGGGTTGGATCTGCAAGAACAGAACTTGATTGCGGTCTTTACAATGGGCGGTGGGGTGGGAAGAGGTGGAGTGGATGGAGCGTCGGCATGCAAGGGGCTTTGAGATGCAATGTCTTCTATTTTTGTTTTGGTATCCTTTAGGCTTTCTTCTAGTTCGGATATCTTTTTGTTCCACTTGCGATGAGCCTTCTCTCTGGTATCCTTCCATGTTCTTGGTTTCCTCTTACTAGGCTCTCCTGACTCACTTGACTCCGATTGCTCAGATGGTTTTGCTTGTTGTGCAGCCTGTGCCCTAGTAATTGCCTGTACAGGAGCCTACCACATTGATGGGTGGGGACACTCTCTAGGAAGATGTTCCTTGCCGCACTCAGGACAAAAGCCTTGTATTGTGATGTTTTATCCTAGTCCCAGAGCTGGTTGGTGGGGACACTCACGAATGAAATGGTTTCCTTGACATCTAAAGCATGGTCCTCTAGGGGCTTGTGGTCTTACTTGTCTCAATTGGGGCCTAGGATTTGGATTCGTATACATGACATTGGAGTATTCTGGTTCCCAATTTTGCTCCATAAGTGGTGCCTCGTATTGATATGGACAAATCTCGCTTTGCTCCGGTGACTCTATGTAATAAGCATGTGGACTACCTTCATGGGAATAGTTTGAATTATGAGCATGAGAGTCATTTTCTGAGACCAAAGGGGTTAGTGGCACCAATGCTCTATTAGGGTTCTCTTCTGCCATCGTATACTTAACTGGGATCACATTGGCAGGAGTTGGTGGTTGGTTTCCCAGGACTGGCTGTGGCCTATATGGTGCCTGATATTGCTGCTGGTATTGAGGTTGATATTGTTGTGGCCTATAATATGGCTGTTGGTACTGATTCTGATACCTACCCTGTTGGTAAGGTTGCTGATAATTTTGTCTGACAGCCTGCCTATTGTATGGACAGTCTTGAGCCGTATGATTTGTGTGTTTTCTCTCAATGGTGCAATGCAGAGCATTAGGGTTCCCTTGGGGTTGAGTTGTCAACGGGCAAACATTAGCCATGTGATCTCCTCCGCATGTATAACATTGCTTCAATGAAGTGACCCTTGGCATTTGTCTATTTTGAACTCCTAGCTTTTTGGCCACTTGCTCAGCTATCTCATCTATCTCAGTGGAGGTTCTAGAGGTATGACTTGTAGAACTGTCAGAGTCCTTATAGAGTTTGGATAGTCCTAACTCCTTACCCAAGTTGTCCTCTATGTCAATGCATATCCGCACACACTCTTCTATGGATCTAGGTTCTTTCAAGTACACATATGACCTTAACTTTGTGCTGAGTAAACCGTCTAAAAATAAGGCCACTTGTTTGGCTGCTGTGGGTAATTCTGGCATAGGACATCTTTCCAAGTACTGTCTAAACCTTCTTCCTGCAAGTCGCACTGTTTCTTGGGGTGTCTGCTTGAAGCTGTGGATCAAGGATGATGTGTTATGTCGGATACCACTCTTGGAAAATTCTACAATGAATTCTTCTAGAAGCTGACCTATCTCTCTATAGTTGCGACTGTTTAGAGGTTGAAACCAAGCTAAGGCAGTACCCTTAAGAGTCAAACCAAATGCCTCGAACTGGGTGAATAAGTCTTCAACCTGTTCAGCTCTTAACACTTGTTTGAACTCGGCCACATGATCATAAGGATCTCCAAATCCATCAAAGTAGTTCTTCATTGTCTTAACCACTTGAGAGGCTCTAAGGGTTCTTGAGTGCTCTCGTGGTCTAGGCGATGGGAAATCATGATCATCTCTTTGATGCCTATGAACTCTATGTCTCTCCCTTTCAGGTCTTTCCATTCCATATCCTGATCTATCTCTACCCACAGTGTCTGCAAAGCTTACCTCCGGTCTCTCTCTAGTTCTTTTCCTGTGGGTTTCATGAGCCTTGGATGATCCGGCTCCTTGGAGGCCCTGGGAAACATTAGATCTTGGTGGAGGGAAAATTGATTCACCTTGCCAAGTGTAAGCATGTCTGTCATGATCTGATACCAAGAATAATTTCTGAGATGTGTGATCTAGATAGACAACTTTCCCTGGTGTCTCTGGATCCTTGAATTCATAGATGGTGACTACTGGGCTGGGTTGAGCTGGCCTAAATCTCCAAAAGGCTTCCTCCATTTCTCTATTCACGAATAGTTCTACGCTTTTGTTATCTTGAGGAATCCATTCTAGAGTGAGCACTCTGGTTAAGACTGACTTACCTCTAGGGGTCTTGGGTTCTCCTCCTAGGTCCCCTTGCTCTAGGTCTCCTATCTCATTCTCAGGAATGATATTTCCAAACTCATCTGTCCTATCTGGTAAGTTGGTAACCACATACATGGTTCCTTCCTTATCAATGTAAGCACCCTCTTCGAACTTGACCACTGGGTGTTCAAGTCCAAAGGGTTGGTCAGGATTTTTGAGTTGAACCACTGATCGTCTTAGACCATCCTCATAGATGCGAGCACCTAATTGGTTGGTCCTGATATACTCCAATTGGGTCTTATAGGGACCTTTTGGTGTCTATAAATAGGCAGTACCTGAGATATGTGCGGGTCTTTCCATGCTAAAAGACATTTCTGAATCACTCGTGTCAGAACTTAGTGTGTAGGGATGACCACTAAGTTGTTGTGCCCAAGACTTAGCTGTATGATTGACACTAGCCTCAGATGATCTAATGCTTTGCCTATCCTTGCCTAAGTGTCTGCCAGATCTTAGGTTCATAAGCTTTGTCTACAAGTCCACAATTTCCCCTTGTGTTGTTCAGAATTCTTTGGAACTCCTTGGTTTCTCAGTCCACCTGAGGGTCAACTTCAAAATACCCTATCTAATAATTCGTGTATTATATTTACCGTAACCAGTGGAAGTTTTGGTTGTACTCCCCACGAGCTTTCCAACAAAACAAAAATCACTGCAAATAGATTTCATATGAGAAAGTTATGCCAGTTCATGGTTCTGGGGGTTAAAACAGGGAAACATGATCTCTCAAGGAACTCAGGACAGGCGAGACGATACCAGATTTTAACGATACGATACCTTCATTCTACACGATACCACTTCAGACGATACCACCTAGACGATACGATACCACTGAGATAACTATGATCGTGATACCAACTTCCACGATACGATACCTCTGAGTTGCACGATACGATACCAACCTCACGATCCGATACCAGAATAGCTCACGATACGATACTTGGTTGGCCCACGATACGATACCACTCAGTAGACGATAAGATACCTTCTAGGCGATACGATACCACATGACCCCGCGATACGATACCAAAAATCAGACGATACGATACCAAATTAGGAGGCGATACGATACCGAGTTGGCGATACGATACCAACTTTGCTCGCGATACGATACTTATGCAAGTGGCGATACGATACCACAAGGTGCACGATACGATACCACCGGGGCGATCGTGATCGCGATACCAGCACTTGACGATACGATACCACCGGGGCGATCGTGATCGCGATACTAGCACTTGACGATACGATACCAGAATGGTATCGCGATATCACAAGTGGATATGCACGATACGATACCTCAACAAGTATCGCGATACATGGGAGTTCTGGTATCGTGATACAAAAACTCAACCGGACATGATACTTGGAGATTTTCACACCCAAATTCAAAAATTTTTGCAGATATGTGTACCTTGTGTCCTCCTTGTCACTCCTATCAGCATGTAGATGCAAAATATATCTCCAAACCGGCGATACCACCCGCGCGATACCAGACGCTGTTCCTCTCACGCCGCGATACTGTCACCTAGATTTTGGTGTTTTTGAGAGTTGTTTCAAGTGTTTTTCTTCAGCGTTTTTGGTTCTCAACTCTCCCTAAGCTTGTTTCTCACAACCACGAGCAAAAAATGAGTGAATGTGCTGACGAAAATGGAAAAAATCAAAGAATTTGAAGAGGGAAGAAGATGGTGATCATGATGAAGATGAAGAAGGAGAAAAACTCAGAAATTGAACTGAAAATGGTGATTTTTTTACCTTCCAACGTCGCTACTCTACGTCTTACCGTCACACGCTCGTCCTCCAAGCTCTCTCCCCGGCAACGACGCCAAATTTGGTGTCACTCTAGCACAATGGTGAGTACCAACGTGAGGAGATACACCTCATAAATGTCAATCCGTTGTGGGCACGATTTCTGACGACTGGCGGATCAATTCAGTCGTCTCGCTAACGGCGCACGCAGGGTGACTATGCAGGACAGGTACAAGTTTTAAGTTTTCCTAGGGTCCGTAAGGTGAAGCGTTCCTATAAAGTTCAATTACGTCAAAATAAGAAGGTGGGATAATCTTTTCACTAACTATTTGCTCTTTTATAGTTTCGTTTGTTTCTTCTTGGATGTTTTCTTCGTTTCTATCTACAGTTGGAGGAAAAGGTTCTTCACTAACACTAGGAGGAACAGTAGAAAGTAAAGTTATACTTGTCCTAGGATCATACAAAGATTCTTCTACTATTACTTCTTTTATTAATTCTTTATCTTCTATTGGTTTTGGAAACAACAATTCAAAAGTTGATGAAGGTAGAAAGGTGTTACTAGAAGAATGTTTTTTAGACATAAAAGATGATACTAAATTAATAACCAAAGTCCTATACAACCTCAAGGATGATGTTTATAAATGACAGTCTAAAAGATAGCCTATACAAGCTAATAAAAGTTTCAAACTAAGGACAATCTCTGCTTTTCAAACTTCAGGTCACATGTGTATCTCCAGTTCGCCAATAGCTGAAAAAAAACACATATATGAAAGAGGGTAACAGCCTTCAGTTCACCAAGAGGCTGCAATTCTTCATAAATCAAATCTGAAATAAAACACATGAACTTGTGAGCACGTACTCCCCTCTTTATATAGATGTGAGTAGCCCACCATAGCCTACTTTTCTCTTTAGATAACTCAACCAATTTACCAAATTTGACTCCACATCACTCCAACAACTTTTTAGGCGTGGGATTTTTCCCCAATTGAATTTCCCCAATTTCAACCAACTATTTAAATATCCTATGGACCAAATACTTTAGAATTTAAATAACTTTTCATTTCTTCTTTTTTATTTATTTAAATACTAAACTTTAGAATAAATACTATACCTTAGGCTAAAGTTTAATTTAACCCATTTTAATTATTACCTTAGGCTTAGTGAAATTAAATAATTAATATATTTATCTAATATTTTAATAAGGTTCCATATGATAAAATTAACCTATTTAACAATTTATTTATAAACTACAACTCACTTATTTAGTCATTTAACCTTAGGTTTACCCTACAACTAACTTTAAACCACATCAATTAACTCTAACTAACCCATAAACCTATTCTCTAACCTTCCATAACCCTCTAGGATGAATAATTAACCCATAATTAATCTTAAAACTTAACTAGAACCCTAAAGTTCATGCTTAAAACATACATTTAGCCCTTAATTACCCATAAATTTTAACTAGAACATGCATTTGACCCATAATTACCCTTGCATTTAAGCTAGAACCCTATAATTCATGCCCAAAACCTATATGTAACCCTTAAATACCCTTACATTTACTTTTAAAACATAAACATACCCTTAACTAGCCCTTGTTTTATCATCTAAACCCATAAATAAACTGAAATGAATACTTCCCATCTTGCTTTTGGTCAGCAAACTTCTTTTCTTGCAAAATTAAAGTCAAATATTAGTCAAAATTTCATAAATTAACCAAACTAATAACAATCATTTAATCTTTTAATTTTTGTAATATTTTAAGAGTAACAAATTCTTTCCGACACCGTGGAGACGTGAGGATCGGTATGAAGACCGTGAGCAAGTGATGGCACAAGTGCGTGAGTGAAAGCACACAAGCATGCACACACATACACACACACGCGCACAAAGTAAGAGCAAAGAGCGGAACAATGGAAGATCTTCGATTGCAAAAGAGCTCTCTTACAAAGCTGAAATCTACAATAAGCTAACCTCAAAAATGAGCTCTCCAGCCCTTTTTATAGTTTTTTGAGTGATTTTGGCCCTGTCCAGACCTAGTGTCCGGCCTAGTTAAAAAATAGGTTCCAGGGCTTATTTGGGGGCTCAAACGGAGTCTAAAAATTATGAAAATTGGTAGGATGGTAATTCTAATACTCCTCAAGCTCGAGGACTCCTCGAATTGAACAAAATGGAGTTACAAAAATGGAAAATGGTATTTACAATGTTTTTTAGTGATAAAAATCACTATTTTTGTAGGGATTTCTTCTGAAAATTTGACAGGTGCTTCTTGGAGCTCCCTACTTGCTCCTTCTTCTTGTGTGTCCACTTCCTTGATGCACTTCCATGCTTTGTCCTTGATCTTGAGCTTCAACTCTTGAGCTTCAACAACATTGAAGATGATGATATTCTTCATGTTCCTATTCGTGTTGCAGTTCCTGCTACACCTACTATAGCTAAAATTTTTTGGGATGGCAGAGATGCTCAGGCACAAGCATTGATAGCCTTGTCTGTCAAACATGCCCCATTACTCCTCACATTCACTCTTGTAGAATAGCTAAAGATGCTTCAGCTACACTTACCACTTTATATCAAGCTAGAAATCAAGCTTGTGTTGCTTACCTCCAAAAACAGTTGGAGAATGAGCACATGAATGAAGGAGATTACATGGATGGTTTTTTGACAAAGATCAAAGATTTGAAGAAACAGTTGATTTTTTGCTGATGACGTCTTGCCTAAAAGTTCACTTATGAAGATTGTTTTGAATGGTCTTCTGGATTCATATCAAAGTCTTGCGTCTACTCTTCATTTGATGATGAAAGGCAATCGAAATGCCTAACATTTGAAGAGTTAGTCTCTATTTTGTTGTAGAAAGTTTAGTCTAGGTAGAACAAGTCCATTATGTGTGTTGTAGATCAAGCTTTCTTAGCTAGTCAGAAGGGCAAAGGTAAATAGAGCTCCTCTACCAGTAAGCAAAAATCTACTAATTTTGCACAATCAAAGAAGGATGATGGAGACGATAAGAAAGCACAAAAGCATAATTGTTTTGCAAACATTGTAAATGAAATAAGAGGCTAGAATGGTTGTTATAGAGGCCTCTACACCCAAAACAAAGTCTACTAATCTTGTGCAAAATGAAGAATGGGCATTTACCACTATTTGCAATTATGACCCATCTTCTCATGAACATTGTATGTCTCTAGTAGACTCAGATGGTTGGTACTTTGATAGTGGGGCAACCAAACATATTACCTCAAAGCAGAGTTTCTTCACTTCACTTGAGCCTGCCCCTAGCGAGAATACTATCAGATGCGCCAAAAACTCCTCTTATTGTGTTATGGGAGTTGGTAAGATCATTCTCACTACAGTTGACAATAGTTCTTTTACATTGTCAGATGCTTTATTTGTGACAGGGATCAAGACAAATTTGTTATCACTTTCAGTTTTAGCCAAGATTGGCTTGGTTGTGAAATTTGTTGATGATAGATGTACAATTCATGATCTATCAAATGGAGATGTCATTATTTCTTTTGGAGTTTTATGTCATGGGTTGTATAAGCTCATAGACTATGAAAAATCTGTGAATGATTCAACATGTGGAGTACATGGTTCTCAGGCTTTGGCATGCACGCTTTAGTCATCTCAATTTTGCTAGTTTGCTATGCCTGCATAAATATGAAATGGTGTCCCCTTTGCCCAAACGTGAGGCACCTATTAAACATGTTTGTGAAGGCTGTATTTTGGGAAAAATACAGCGCTCCTCATTCCCAAAAGATGGTTTAGTTCGAGCTACTAAAAAATTGTAGCTTGTTCACAGTGATGTTTATGGTCCTATGTAGACACCCTCTTTTGGAAACTATCTTTACTTTGTGACTTTCATTAATGATTTTTCAATGCATGCATGGGTATATCCATTGAAATCAAAGTCCGAAGTGTTTATGTGCTTCAAAATGATTTTGGTTTTGGCTGAAAATCTATCAACATGTAAACTGGGCACCCTCTATTTTGATCGAGGGGCCAAGGAATATATGTCTTCTGACTTCAATGCATTACTGGCTAAACATGGGATAAAACATCATTGTACAGTGTCGTATACACCTCAATAGAATGGAGTGTTGAATGGAAGAATAGGTCACTCATGGAGATAGTGAGGTGTATGGTCAAGAGTCAGGTTTTACCACATAGTTTCTAGCTTGAGGTTGTTATGTGTGTAGCATATGGACTTAACAGGTTTCCCACTTAAGCATTTTAGTCTATCGCTCCATATGATGCCATTTGTTGCTCACCTTTGTGTTTTTTCTTGTGTGGCATATGCATTAGTGCTTGATCAACAATGCAGGAAATTGGATGATGAAGTAGTGAAATGTATTTTCTTGGGTACAATTCTGAAAGCAAAGGCTATCGTATGTATCATCCACAGACTAAATGCATTTTGGTTGCTCATGATGTTGTTTTTCTAGAAGATGTTATTCAGCCATTACTTTCATGTACTAAGGAGACATCAATTAGCTCCAAAGACATGTATGACACTTTGCTACCTCTTTTTATAGGTGGACAATCTAGTGTTGGTCCTAATGAGGAAACTTCTCAGCCTTTATGGGTTTCATGTGATTGTGCAAATCATTCTGTTTTTTATGCAAATTTACATGACGTACTTGTTGATGAGAGATTTGATATTGAGGAGGGAAAAACTATGCCAAAATGACTCATGCCGACTTTGACTGATAACAAACTAGATGTACCTCTATCACATCATACTCATTTAGGCTCTCATAGTGCCTCTTCAACATCAAATTTCTATGCTATGGCTGCCTCTAGTCTTTGTGATGAGAATGAGCCTGTTTTGTTTGATGAAGCACAAAATTCTGAAAATTGGATGGCTGTTATACAATCAGAATATGATGCTATCATGAAAAATGGTATCGGGTCTTTATGTGACTTGCCTCTTGGAAAGAAGGCCATTGGCACTAAGTGGGTATACAAGTTGAAGCATAAGCCTGATAGAACATTTGATAGGTATAAGGCTAGGCTTTTTGCAAAGGTTATGTAGAGGAAAGAGGCATTGATCTTGATGAGACATTTGCACCTACATGCCAAATGACTATTGTTCATAGCATCTCTGCACTTGTAGCTCATCATGGTTGGAATGTACATTACTTGGACATTAAAACTACATTTTTGAATGGGGACTTGAATGAAAAAGTGTACGTTTTTCAGCCCCATGGCTTTGTGTAGAAAGGGCATGAAAACCAAGTGTGCAAATTGAAAAAGGAATTATATCGTTTGAAGCAAGCACCACGTGCTTGGTATAAAAAGATACATGCGTATCTGATTGCACATGGCTTTGAGAACAGTCCAACTGAGAGCATCTTATATGTTAAGCATGCTTATGTTGTACTTCTGATCATTTTGGTGTATATTGATGGCATGCTACTCATTGGTCCTCATGAGAAGCATATTCTAATTTTTAAGGCTAATCTACATGCCACATTTGAGATGTCAGATTTGGGGAATTTACATCATTATTTGGGCATTCAGTTTATGCAAGTTGATGGTGGAATAACCTTGTGCCAAACAAAATATATTGACACATTATTGTAGTGTTTTATCCTTGAAGATTGTAAACCCATTGCCACTCCTATGGAGATAAGTTTATGATTGATTCTTCATGATTTTGGAGATTCATTTGATGTTGTTCTCTATTAGCGAGTTGTTGGATGCTTGATTTACTTATGCATTACTCGGCAAAATATTCAGTTTTGTTGTCTCAAAGATGAGCAGGTTTATGCATTGCCCAGGTGTCAAGCACTGGCAAGCGATTAAGCGCATCTTTTGCTACTTGAGTGGTGCCCAGCTACTTGGATAGTTTTATCCCAAGGGGGATCACTACCACTAGATTTACATGCTTTTTCAAACTTTGATTGGGTTGGTTTCTATCAAACTCATGTATCCACTAGTGGTTTTTGCTTCATGCTTGGTAGCTCATGCTTATCTTTGTTGAGCAAGAAGTAGCATACTGTGGCAATTTCCAATTGTGAGGCTGAGTATAGGGTGGCTTTCACAGTGATTATTGAGTGTGTGTGGCTCAGACGTCTTATCGTTGATTTGGGTGTTGGTCAGTCTTCTGCAACCACCATCTTCACTAATAGTTAGAGTGCATTGGAAGTTGTGAGGAACCATGTGTTTCATGCTTGCACTAAGCACATTGAGGTGCACTATCATTATGTTAGGGAGAGGTTCTCTATTGGAGAGATTAGTTTGTCATATGTACCCACACAGAAGAACATTGTAGACCTTTTCACAAGGGCTCTACCTAGGGAGAAGTTTGGGGCTTTTTGAAAAACTTTGGTCTTACTTCCTTTTGTAGACTGATTCCACATAGCTTGGCACTTCCTTATACATGAGTGCCAACTCCTTGTTCACCACATCACTCCAAAGGGGGATTTGTTGATATAGTTAGGTAGTGATGTGTGTGAAGACACTAGGATTGTTGGGGCACTTTTTTCACTCTTTAGGAGGCTTTTTCACTCGGCTTATATATACTCCTATTACCCTAATGGGCTACTTATCTTTGTACATTCTAGTGGTAACACATTTAGTATTGTGTGTTGTGCACCAAGCTTCTTCATCTTCCTTGTGTTGTTCATGTGGCTTCCACAGACCTCAAACTCCAACACCCAACTCAACTAATATTGCAAGTTTGGTTGCCTAAGCAATTTGTTGCAACTCAAGAAGGAAGATCACAAATGTGGATACCAAATAATGTTTTACATATGTCAAAACTTTGCGTCTCTCTAGAGAAGATAAGCTCAACAAAGATGCCAAAGAAAAGCAAGGATAAGAGCAAAGGGAAGATTTCAAAGTTTGATTACCTCACTTCTCCTATACTAGTAAGCAACTCAAAACAACTAACAAAAAAGAGGCTATAGAAGCCAAAGGCACTAGTGGATTTTTGTGAAGAAAATAGAAAAAAATAGAAAACATTGACCCATAAAAATGAAAACACTATAAAAAATGGATCTTTGTGAAGAAGATAAAAAATCTCTCATTGGATCAATGAAAAAAATCTCTCATTGGATCAATGAGTGATTGGGTCATCTCAGGATCTAATAAATACCTCCATACCGAGCTTACTTTGACTTCTTCAAGTAATGTAGATCTAAAAGGAAGCCTCTACATATGGAAACCATGTGCTACTCACATAACCCTATCTTTTTTACCATTGAGGTCATGAAGATGCATTGAAATTCTTAGTGCCAAATTCTAACACTACAATTATGAAGCGAAAGTGTACATAGTTTTTGAATGTAGAACTAACCATTAGATTATTTTTAGTTTTTGAATGTAGAACTAACCATTAGATTATTTCATATTCATTTTTTTATGAATAAAATGCATCGAGACACGAGGCCAATTAAAAACGTTATTAACACTTTTGTACATGCTTTAGAACATCCTATAAGATATGTATATATGAACCAAATAGTGTTTGACTAGCTATTCAAAGGGTAGACTTCTTTTGAAACCTTTAAGTTCTTTGGAGGAGGTATGATACTTACCAAGATAATATTTCAATGTTTGAAGCGTAAATACCAAATCCAACCAGCCATACAGAAGGCCACCCTCTTATGTAGCATAGAGCACACATCTATGTTTAATACGAGGGCTCCAACGCTCATTAGGAAAAGGACACAAAGTACCCACAAGGAGGTAATCTTGAAACTTTTGAACCTCTGATAGAATGTCGATCGAAAAAAAGGTAAAACAAAAAAAGAAATCCTCATTACAACAACCAATCCAACTAGTAGATATCTTAGATTCTCTTAGTGCAAGATGGAAGGAGGAGATGGCCAAGGATTTTGCAAATCAAGCTCTAGAAATAGCAATTGTCCATGCAGTACAAGACTATTTCTACCAAGACAAGACTGACTCCTCCCAAGAAGCCTTCAAAGGACCAAAGAAAGCAATGAGAACAACAAAAAATAGAAACAGAGAGGAGCCTTAATCCTACAACATTTATAAGTTCCTCTTCTTTTTTATATAACTCATTTGATTCATAGGTGGCATTATCCTCTATGGCTACACCTTCAAGAATAGTCTCAAATACATGTATAGACATACCTCAAAAAATATTTAAAGAGTACCATAAGCCATACTAAAACCCCCCATTAAACTTCACCTTGAAGCTTCATCCATTGTGCCTACTTGTAACCTCTTTGAGATATCATTCTCATACACACCCATCCCCATACCAACACCTCCTCCAGAAACCACACCATTCTTATCTTATTCCACCATTCCTCCATCCTCTTTAGCAAATGAGAAGATGTAGATGATAATGAAGCTATTACATGAGTATAGTATGGACTCAAGAACAAGTAGGATTAGAGAAATTTGAAGAAATGTCTCAACATACAAATGCCTTAAAGATGTTGCAACAAGAGCTAGAAGAAGAAAGGATGTGGCATGATGAAATAAGGGTGCACTTAGATACAATACAAGAAGATGTGGTAAGATTAGTCCATCTGGCAAGTACTTAGAATGCAGTTTCCAATGAAGAATGATGAATCAAAGAAGAGTATAAAAGACCAAGAGTACATGTTAAATCAATTCCTAACTTTTGTGGAGACAATACCAAGAGTATAATGAAGCACTAACTTTTGCGGAGACAACACCAAAGATCATCCAACATATAGCTTCTAAAATTTTCTATGGTGTGTTCATAGTGGGAAGAGCAATTGGACTTATAGAGAGAAGAGTTCCAAGATAAAGACCAGAAATTAAGGAGATTACTACAAGAGGCCAAGGATGTCCATGATCCTAGACTCTTTTGGGTAGCCCAAGAAGCACACAAAAGATCTCTCAACTTTAGACAATGATTGAAGGGAAAAATACATTTTTTGGAGTTATACATAAATGATAATGAAGCTCTTTGGAAACAAGTGGATGATCCACAAAAAGCACAGGATCATCAACCCTCACCAATCCCTATAGAAGAAGCTGCAAAATCACCTAAATCACCACCATCTCCTCAGTTTGAGCATGTTTCACCAACATTATCCTATCTCAAGTGGTATTAAAAGATGATGAGCCCATGTTCCCTACATAGCTCGAGTTTAGCGAATGTCTACTAGAGAAAAAATTATAAACATGGAGAAAGGAACTTTGCATTGAATGTATGAATGATAAATTGTGGTGTAGAGTTTGAACACACCTTCACTATATGTGACTTTGGCAAAAGTAACATCTATGAGATGATCCTAGGAAGACCCTTCCTACGATAGTTGCAAATAGTACAAGAGTGGGGAGCCAACTCCTTGTACTTGTAGCACTTAGGGGTCACAACCAAGGTCAATTTGAAAGATTATAGCTTTAGAGATGTACCACCCCTATAGTGGAATCCTATCCACAAGGTGAAAGAAGATTCAAGCTCTGTGCATTCTGAAAGTTCTTCAGATCCATCTTGGATGCATGAAGATACTTATTTGTGGATGTGCAAGGTCGCAGAGGAAGAGGAAAGATGACTAAAAGCGAGAGAAGAAGGAACTTCTCAAGAAATCAAACCGGTTAGAGACCCAGCCTACACATTGATGATCTTTCTAGATGAGGAATTTGAGCCTTATGTTTGGGCAAAAATCTTAGCCACCATGGACATTGCTGTCAATGAAGAATAGTGGACACCTCATTGTGATGAGGAGGAATATGATATCTCTTTTTTCACATGTGAACCCTTCCTAGAAGAGTGGGACTCTAATGAGGTCAAAGAAGAAGAAGAGGATGACAACGATCTAGAGTCCATTGTGATGGATAGTTGCTTCGACTCGCAGGAATGCTATCTAGAAAATGTAGGAGTATTTAACCAAAAAGAAGAAGAACCTCTCACAAGCATTAGAACTATAAATTCAATGGAGTTAAGTGAAGGTAGTCAAAAGAAAAAGAAGAGAAAAGTAGTGAAACAAGCAGAGGAGGAATCACTATTTGAAGTGCCAGAGAATTTCAAGAAATATGAAGTTGAAGACTATAAAATTTTGGTACAAATGCCTAAGAGAGAGTCCATTACAAATGAAGTGTATGATAATAAAGAAAAGACCAAAAAAATTGTCATAACCATTGAGGAGAATGAAGAGCAATGTACATACATAGGAGAAGAGCTAAGTGCTGAAGAAGAAATAGAGCTTGTAGCTTTATAGGGGAGTATAGGGACACGTTTGCATGGACCTATAGAGACATGAAAGGAGTAGATCCAAAAATATGCTCTCAAACGATCCCCATGATGGTTGATGCCAAGCCCACCAAACAGAATACCTACACATATAATGATACTTATGTAGCCAAAATAAACGAAGAAATTGACAGACTAATTGAAGCTCAATTTATCTATGAGATTGAGCACACTGAGTTGGTGTCCCCCATTGTGGTGGTGCCCAAGAAGAATGAAAATTTGTGTGTGTGTGTATTAACCTTAAAAAGGTTAATGCCACTACGATCAAAGATAGCTATCCGCTTCCAATCACTGAACATCTATTGGAGCATGTTGCAAGAAATGAAGTTTATAGCTTCCTCAATGGATTTTAAGGCTACAACCAAGTAGCCATTGCCCCAAAAGATCAACATAAAATGGCCTTTTCCACAAAGTTGGGAATCTTTGCATTTTCTGTGATGCCATTTGGGCTCATCAATGCACTTGCAACATTCCAAAGGCTCATGTATCATGTCTTCAAAGAGTTCTTGTGGAAGAGCTTAGAAGCATATATGGATGATTTATGTGCTCATTCCCAAGAAAGAAGACACCACATCACTGAGCTAAGACAGATCTTCAATAAGTGTAGAGAATATCCAGTTTGTCTAAACTGAGAAAAGTGTGTGCTCATGGTACATCAAGGTAAAATCTTAGGTCATATTGTTTCTAAGAACGAAATATCAATAGATGAGGACAAGGTAAAAGCCATAGCAGAGTTATAGAGGCCAAGGAACATTAAAGAGGTACAAGCCTTTATGGGCCATTGTGGATATTATCGCAGGTTTATCCACATGTATGCAATCATTCTTAAACCTCTTTACACTTTGTTGAAAAACTTTGAGTGGAACGATGAATGCAAAAAATCCTTTAATAAGCTGAAGAGACATTTGTGCACAGCACCAATATTGACCACTCTTGATTGGAATAAACCATTCCATGTAAATGTGGATGCATCCAACTATGCAATACGATGTGTACTAGAACAACCCACAAGTGAAGGAAATCTAGATTTACATATAGCATATGCTAGAGACGACTAAATGCAGCTAAACAGAACTATACAACAACTGAGAGGGAAGGTTTAGGCATGGTATATGTATTGAAGAAGTTTAGACACTATCTATTGGCCAGCAAGTTCAAGTTTTTCATTGATCATCAAGCTTTATTACATTTGGTCAATAAACCTTGCAATACATGACGCTTAGTAAGGTGGTTCCTCTTACTAATGGAATATGATTTTGAAGATGTTGTTAGGAAACGTAGGACCCAACTCAAGTTAGATCACCTTTCTTGCATCACTTCAAGAGAGTCACCATAAGGAGTGTCAGATGAGTTGCCTGACATTTATCTATTCAGTTTAGAAGTTGTTCCTAGATGGGCAAATAAGTTGGTACCTATCCTAACCTTTGGACCTGCAAATAAGAATGTGAAAATGAACAAAGATGAAATTATAAAATCACAAAAATATCAAATATTGGTAGGAAGTATGTATCAAGATACAGAGGGTTTATGAGCTTGTGGAGGAGGATGAACATAGTAGCTGGTTGCAACAAGCCCATGAAGAAGTGCTAGAAAATCACTATTCTAAACAATGAACATTGTAGAATCTAAAACATTTAGGCAAGAAAATGCCCAAGAAAAGTGTGATTGATTTTGTCACCAAGATGGACATTGTAGAAAAACTTGGAAACATTGGAGAGTCATTGATGAAGAGAAAATTTTGAGGCAATTCATTAATGGGATCAAAGCTGATGAGAAATGGGGATCTTACACCATCTCTACATGGATATGCAAGTACCTAATTTCAGCACACTCAAGGAGCAACCATTCACACATGAAGCCAAGCTCATGAAGAATGGTGAAAACTAGAATGGTAATCAATCCCCTACTCTCTATAGAGATAAGAATAAAATCCAGGATAACAAAGGGAAATGCAAGAAATCTAATGATGAAGGAAGCACCTCTCAAGAAACATTTTTAGGTGGAGGTAGAGGCTCAAGAGGAAGAGGCATAGGAGTTAGACAAGGCAAGGGGAGAGCTCAAAGCTCATCATTTTGTGCTATATGTGGTCTAAAAAATCATACTATAGAGAATTGTTTCAAGAATCCAAGAAATCAAAGAGCAAGAGGATACACAAAAGGAGGTTATGGAAATTCAAGAGGAAGATTCAAAAACTCCTATGGATATAAAAACAACTCTTATAACAACAATTACCAAGGTGCATACAAAGGAAGGAGAGACTACAATAGTTATATAGATGAACTCAAGAAGATTCAATTATTCTCATGAACATGGCATTGAAGGATGGTAAGTTTGATCAGCATATATTGTAAATAGACTTAGGATGCTCAAATCATGTAGCAATAAATGTGGTTCTACTCTCAAACTTGGAAGTCCAAAAGAATAGAAATGAAGTGCAAAGAGGAGATGCCAAAAGACATCCAGTTGAGAAGATAGGTAATGTGAAGACTTCAAATGGTGACTTGAACTTACTAAGTAGAGTACTTTATTCACCTACAATTACCAAAAACCTAATTAGTTTGGGTCAGATTGTTGAGGAAGTCTTGCAGGTGAGGTTTACCAAGCATCAAGCATATGTTGAAGACCCACATCAAGGATTCAAGAAGGTAGAAAAAGGAGAAAAGACAAGTAGGTTGTTCACCTTTGAAATCCAAGACACTAAGAGTATTTCCTTGTTCAAGTATGGCATCCAAACTCTATTAGAGTTAGAGATTTGGCACAAGAGGTTAGCTCATGTCATAGAAAGAGCCCTCAAACAAACCAATAGAGATCATAGTGTACTTGGACTACCCAACATATTAAAAAAACACATGATAGATAAATGTAGTACTTTTTAGTTTGGTGATTCACACAAGAAACCCTTCACCAAGAGAGGTTACATCCATGGAGACTTCTTGGAGTTGTTCCAGACAAATGTTTGGGGACCAAGCTAGGAACCTTCAATCTCTCAATCAAGGTACTATGTTTCATTCATAGATGGTTGTAGGAGATTGACTATCTTGTATTTCATGAAGCATAAGGATGCAGTAGTTTCATATTATAAAAAGTACTTAGCTCTTGTGGAGAACCAAATAGGTAAAACCCAAAAAAGACTAAGGTCAAATGGATGATGAGAGTATTTCTCCATGACTTTGATTCTTATCTCCGAGAGAGAGGAATCAAGAGGGAAATCACCACCAGCTATACTCCTGAGCACAATGGAGTAGCAGAGAGAATACATACGACAATTGTGGAAGGTGTAAAGTCCATGCTCAATTATGAGAAACTTGCGGACAGAGGAAATATCAATAGCCACTTATTTCATGAATAGAATTCCATCAAGGCTCTGGATGGCATGACTCCATATGAGGCATGGAATAGAAGAAGACATAGGTTGGATCATTTTAGGATCTTTGGGTGCATTTCATATGCACATATACCTTCACAGATTAAAGGTAAACTAGACCCTAAGGTGGAGAAATGTATATTCATTGGCTATGACCTCAATCAAAAAGGTTATAGATTGTAAAATCCAATCAACAAAGGATTCATTGTAAGTAGATATATTGTGCTTGATGAAAATAAATCATGGTTTGAAGATGATAGTAGGAGAACTAAGCTACCTTATGACCTAGAGGAGAACTTTCCAACTCTATCAAAAAGGAATGAGCACACACTTGAAGCATCAAGTGGTTCTAAAGATTATCAAAAGAATCCAAGAAGAAAAATTAACTCTTGGAACTCTAAATCCAAAGCGAAATTAGAGGAGTTGAGGGATGTGGTAGAATCCTCTCAACAAACCTTGGAAGGTCAACTAGAGAGAAGAACAAGTCAAAAAGGTATGGCTATGATATATCATTGGTCGATAAACACTCAATTTATTTAGCATAGGATTCAAACTCTGAGGAGCCCTCATCTTATGAGGAAAAAAGGAAGAGTCTGAGTGGATGAATGCCATGGAGGAAGAGATTGAAGCCCTATAGTAAAACCACATTTAGGAGTTGGTACCCAAGAATTCATATATGAAGATCATAGGCTCAAAGTAAATATACAAGGTAAACAAAACTTTGATGGGACTATCAATAGGTGCAAAGCAAGAATTGTGGTAAAAAGGTATGCGCAAACTCAAGGGATTGACTATGAAGAAAATTTTTCACTCGTGAAGATGCCAAATATCAAAGTGCTTATGAGCATTGTAGCCTCCAAGAATTGGAAAATCTACCAAATGGATGTTAGAAAAGAATTTCTAAATGAATGGATATTTAAAGATTTTTACATGGCTCAACCTCTTGGTTTTGAAGACTCATCATTTCATAAGTATGTATGCACATTAAGGAAGGCCTTATATGTCTTGAAGCAACTCCCAAGGGATTGGAATCATAGGCTTGCCGTCTATCTCTAGGATAGAGGATTCATTGTGACCAAAGCAAATCCTTCCCTCTTCATCAAGAGGAATCAATCTAAAGTCATTTACCTCTATGTATATGTTGATGAGATCATAATTACATGTAATGTTGTTGAAGGTATGAGGAGGATCAAGCTTCAAATGAAAGAAGAGTTTAAAATCAATTGCCTAGGAAAACTCACATACTTCATAGAGCTAGAAGTAGTGTATATAGAAAAAGGGATATATCTTACTTAGAGGCAATACATCAAAGAAGTGCTTGTCAAATTCCAAATAGAGAGTTCAAAGGCTATAGGTAAGCCTATGGAGATGAACCTGAAGTTAAGTGCTCATGAAGGTGAGCAAATTGAAGATATAAGTAGCTATCAGAGTCTAGTTGGTAGCCTAAACTATGCTACCTTGAAAAGGGTTGACATTTTTTATGGAGTAAGTGACCTAAGTCAGTTTATGCACACTCCTAGGAACCTCACATGGAAACAGCCAAGAGGATGCTTAAATATTTGAAGGGAACCATCAATAAAGGTTTGTACTACCCATATATACATATGTTATAGACATCAAGATTTTCTCTAATGCAGATTGGCTAGGCTCTAAAGATGAAAAGATAAGTACATTAGGATACCTCACCTTTGTATGTACAAATCTAATTTCATGGTCCTCAATGGATCAACCCAATGTTGCACTCTCATCAACTAAAGATGAGTATAGAGGACTGGCCAATGCAACTTAAGAAGCAATGTGGATCAAGACTTTGTATTCTGATTTAGGTCTTAAGTCATCTACTCCTCATATCTTTGGGGACAATGTTAGTTCATTACCTCTTGCTGATAACCCAATCCATCATGCCAGGACTTAACACAAAGAAGTGCATTATCATTATGTTAGAGAGAAGATCACAGCAAAGAAATTCAATCATCATATGTAGCTAGTCACCAACAATATGTAGACATGATGACCAAAGCATTAGATGGAGTTAAGTTAAACACGTTCAAAGCAATGATTGGATTACAAGAAGTATTGAAGAATTGAAGACTCAAGCGTCCTAGACTTGAGGGGGAGTTGTTGGTGCAAAGATCAAACCTAAGAGCTTGGCCTATGCTCTTGGACTTCTCTCATATTTATTATGTTAAAATTTAATTCATTTTTGAGCTTATGTTAATGAGTTTCAAAGACTAAAGCCTTGAACTTATCTCAGCCAATTGTAAAAGAAAAAGGTAAAAGGAATCTCATGAATGAAGGGATCCAAACACCAAAACTTTATTTGAGGTTCAAATTTAAATTGATCCTAATAATTAGGATTAATAGGTGGAAGATCCAACCACTTTCAAGTCCAAAAACATGTATAAAAAGGACTACCTTTTAGTCATGGGATAAGAGAGCATTGTAGTGAGTTTTGAGTTGAGCTTATGAGCTTACATTGTGAAAGTTGTCCTCCATACATCCTTTGTATCATATGTGCAATATCATTACACATTCTAATTCATCTACATTGATTACTCATTTTCTATTTGCCACTACAATACTTTGAGTTACACAGTCATAACGTCTAGTTCATTTCTCAGTGTGTGGGTAGCCAATATCCAATCCATCACTTGGATAACTTAGGTACTATTGATTTGAGCTTACATACAGTGCTTCATCAAGGTTGTATGTGTAGATCGCAAGATATGAATGTTTTAGTGTCATTATCTCTGCATATCTTTTTCTTCCTAAAAGTTTGGGATGATCCCCTAGTCTTCTTAAACTTATTGCTCTCTATATAGTGAGGCTAAACTCATGAAATAACTTGGTTTGGTTAGATTAACACTTTAATTAAAATTGTGCAAAATCTCTCTAGTTAATTTATATGAGGTTGTGAGCTCTATGCATTTTCTTGAGAGCCTCTTATCCAAAAATAGAAGTTTTTCTCTGGCCTTGTGATGTGCATACTTAATTATTTTGTCACAACTCTTTGTGGATGATGCTTCAAAGGAATATGAGGTTATTAATTCATATTTAGATAGCTACGGGAGTATATTAGATATCCCAAAATTCATATTCGTTGGCTTTGAGAAGGTTTTTTCCAAGATTCACTCATCTTTGCTAATATCATGTTACCTCTTCACAATAGTATATGGATAGGACCACAAACATCACTATGAAGAAGCTACATTTTATGTGTAGCTCTAAAAAAACTATCCTTTTGTTGATATATTTTGGTAGTGATGTGTGTGAACATGCTTAGGACAGTCGAGGCACTTTCCCTCTTTAGGATGTATTTTTCCCTTGGATCATATATATGCCTATAAGCCTAATGGGTCACTAATCTTTGTACATTCACTTGGAAATACATTCAGTATTGTGTGGCACTCAAAGCTTTATCTTCTTCTTCTTTCTTGTGTTGTTTTTTTCCTTTTGCAGACCCTGAACTCCAACAATTGCTATCAGAGAGGTTTGTCGCTTCATCTAGGGCATATTCGACACCCCACCAGTCATAATCTCATAATCGCACCAAAATTGGTGAGCATGCTTGGTGTGATTAGGAATTCAAAACAACTTTGCCATGTGGCATAAAAATTTTGATATGAGTTCCTTTTGGCCTCAGAATGCACTATTATATTGACTATGTAGGCAATTTTTTCCTTTTGTGCCAAACATATATATAGGTTTGAGTTCACCAGTACAAGCCGCTCAAAGTCTACTATAGGTTTAGCAAATCTCAATAGGGTGTTTCTATTCAAATCTTTGAGACACATAATTTTTTGCATCAGGGTATTTATTCACTGGCCAAGGGTATTTAGTCATTGGCCATGGTTGAAAGCAATGATGTATTATGTATGTTGGATCTTTAGGATACGTTAGATGTTACTACTTAGAAATTGTGGGTATATATGATGTGTCATGTATTGGTAGCAAAATGGATGTGGAATATTGTTCACAGTGTTGAAAAATGGCCTAGTACACCTGCAAACAGACTTGTTGAAGGTGATCTAGATGGCGTTGAAGATGATGATATTCAAATCCCTATACATCATGTGGTTCTTGTTGCACCTACTATAGAGGAACTTTTTTGGGATGGAAAAGCTTTTCTATCAAACTTTTTTTTGTCCCTCACATTCACTCCTGCAAAACAACAAAGGATGCTTAGGATACACTTACCACTTTATACGAGGAAATAAATGAGGCTCATGTTGCTTACCTCCAAAAATAGTTTAAGTGAGAGCATATGAATCAAAGCATAGTTTCTTCAGTTCACTTGAGCCTACTCCTAGAGGAAATACTATCACATGCCCTAATAACTCCTCTTATTCTATAAAGGAACTTGGTAAGATCATTCTAACTACTAGTAATGGTAGTTGTTTCACATTATTAAATACTTTGATTGTGCCATGGATCAAGAATATATATTGTTCATTTCACCATTAGCCAAGATTGGCTTGGTTGTCAAATTTGTTGATGACATATGTACAATTCATGATCTCTCAAATAGCAATGTTATTATTGCTTCTAGAATTTCATGTCTTGGGTTGTATAAGCTCATGGGCTATGCAAAATTTGTGAGTGATTCAACATGTGCAATTCAAGATTTTCAAGCTATCTCAAATACAAATCTTTGGCATGCATGCTTTGGTCATCTAAATTTTGGTAGTTTTCTATGTTTGCAAAAATCTGAAATGGTTTCCTCTCTTACCAAACTTGAGGAACCTTGTAAAAATATGTGGGAAGGCTATATTTTGGGAAAAATGCAGCATTCCTCCTTCCCAAATGATGGTTCAATTTCATCTACTCATGAATTGTAGCTTTTTTATAGTGATGTTTGTGGCTCTATGCAAACACTCCTTCTTTTGGGAACTACCTTTACTTTGTGACTTTTATTGATGAATTCTCCATGAACAAATGGGTATATCCTTTGAAAGAAAATTCCAAAGTGTTTTTTTCTTCAAACAGTTTTTGTTATGGCTGAAAATATGTCAACATGTAAATTGGGCACCCTCCATTTTGCTCAAGGGGGGAAATACATGTCTTCTCATTTTAATCCATTTCTATCTAAATTTGGGATAAAACATTAGTGTAGAGTGTCATATACACCTCAAAAAAATGGATTTTCTAAAATAAAGAATATGTCACTCATGGAGATGGTGAGGTGTATGATAAAAAGTTAAGCTTTATCACATGGCTTCGGGCTTGAGGCTATTATGTGTGTAGCATATGTATTTAACAAGGTTCCCACCAAAGCACTAAAATCAATCACTCCATATGAGGCTTGGCATGGTGGCAAGCCATCTGTTGCTGCTCATCGACATGTCTTTGGTTGTCTAGCATATGCATTAGTGCCTAAAAAACAACATAAGAAGTTGGATGATAAAACAATGAGATGTTTTTTCTGGGGGGATACAACATTGAAAATAAAGGCTATCATCTGTATCATCCATAGACTAAACTTATTTTTGTTAGCCATGAAGTTTTTTTTGTGGAAGATGCAATTCATCCATTACTTTCATGTACCAAGGAGACATAATTTCTAAGCCTTTAGAAGTTCCACATGATGATGCAAATTGTTCCATTTTTAGTGCTAATTTACATGATGCACTTGTTGATGAGAGGGGTTGACATAGGAGAGGCTAAAACAATGCCTAAATGACAGGTCCATACTTTAAGAGATATATGTTTAGATGCACCTTTGCCATATCATACCTGTTCATGCTTCATAGTGCTTCCTTTGCATCAGATTGTTATGCAATGGCTTCTTCTATTCTTTGTAATCGAAATGAGCCTATTTTTTTATGAAGCAAAAAGTTGAAAATTTTGAGTGGTGCCTATACAATCAAAATATGGTTTTATTATGAAGAATGGTACTTAGTATTTATGTGATTTTCTCCATGAAAAAATGCCATTGATACTAAATGGGTATACAAGCTGAAACATAAGGTTGATGGAATAGTTGCCAGGTATAAGGGGAGGCTTGTTGAAAAAGGTTATGCTTAAGAGAGATACATTGATTTTGATGAGATATTTGCTCCCACATTCCGTATGAACACTATTTCTAGCATTTTTGCACTTGAAGCTCATCATAGTTGGAACGTGCATCAGCTAGACATTAAAAATACATTTCTAAATGGTGACTTACATCAAGCAGTGTATGTATTTTAGCCATGTGGTTTTGTGCAAAAAGGGCATGAAAATAAAGTGTCCATGCTAAAAAATTGCATTATATGGTTTGAATCAAGCACCATGTGCTTGGTATGAAAAGATACATGCCTACTTAATTGCACATGGTTTTGAAAGTAGTCCAACTCAGAGCACCTTATATGTTAAGCATGGAGATGATGCATTTTTTATCATCATTGTATATGTTGATGAAATATTACTCCTAGTCCTAATGAGAAGCATATTGTTGAATTTAAGGTTGATTTGCATGCCTCTTTTGACATGTTCTATTTGGGGAATTTGCATCATTATTTAGGCATTCATTTTATGCAAGTTGATGGGGGAATATCTTTATGTCAAACAAATTATTTTGACATGTTATTATAGCATTTTGGCCTTGAAGATTGTAAACCTATTACCACTCCTATGGAAACAGGTGTATGTTTGAGTTTTCATAATGTTGGAGATGCATGTGATGTTGTTCTCTATCAACAGGCTATTGGATGCTTGATTTACTTATGCATAACTTGGCCTAATATTTAGTTCGTTCTCTCTAAGATGAGCAGGGTTATGCATTGCCCAAGTGTCAAGCATTGGTAGGTTTTAAGCACATCTTTTGTTATTTAAGTGGTACTCAACTAATTGAATTGTTTTATCCTAAGGGGGGATCCTTTCAACTAGATTTAAATGTTTTTTCTCACTCTGAGCGGGTTGGTTTCTATGACACTTGTGTGTCCAGTAGTGGTTTTTTCTTTGTGCTTGATAGCTCATGCATATCTTGTTTGAGCAAGAAGAAGCCTTTTGTGGCTACTTCTAGTTGTGAGGCTAAGCATAGGCTAGCTTTCATGATGGTTGTTGAGTGTGTGTGTGTGTAGCTGAGATGCCTTTTATTTGATTTGGGTGTTGCTCAATCTTCTACCACCACCATCTTCATTGATAGTCAGAGCACAGTGGAAGTTGTCAGGAACTCTATGTCCCATGTTTGCACAAAGCACATAGAGGTGCACTATCATTATGTCAAGGAGAGGTTCTTTGTTGGAGATATCGATTTGGCTTAGGTGCCCACATCTCATATGCTGAAAACTTTTGCCGTCTGAAGCCCAGCTCGATGTCAATGTGAAGCAATCCCTTTTTGCTGTCATACGTCTTCAAAAGACACACAGAGGACTCTCTCATGGTTCCTCCTCCCGACCACGTCCGACTCTACTTGTTCTAAATCCAGAGAATATATGCATAAACTCCTTTTTCTCTTCTACCATATATGTGTATACTCTCAAATCATGCCATGTGGCATTTGTGCCACCTCACTTAGGAGATTGTGCATCCATATTGTGACATTTCCTTCCCCTTGAAAGCATTTTTGTCCTCGAAAATGTAAATGAAATGTCCATAATGGTAGAAGAAAGTACTCGGACTCCCCTCAACCCCATGTACTTTATGTACATGGTCATCTCTGTGTGTTGTTTCCCCATATCCTTCCCCTTAAGAAGTCTCATATGTGATCATCTCAAAGGTGGGAAACCGTCTGAGTGGTGCCTATTGTCTCCGATGTACACTCAACTTCCTAATTATCACTCCCATAACATACAACATCATCCAAATGACCTAAGTCCATATGATGTATCCTCTATGGAGTAATAACATGAGAAGCAAGTGTAAAGTGCCAAACTTATAAGCTTGACCATACCATAATGGAGATAATAAACCATATAATCCTATGAAATATAGAACAAAGTCCCATAACAAGTGACTCCAAACCCATCTAAGACTAAATGATAGATTGCCCTCATAACACTCCAGGTCTTCCTAACCTTGAGTGTGCTCACAACTAATAGTTTTCTCTAAACTACCTTGTGACTATGCAATTCCATCATCTAGCTCATATATAAGAATTTCTTGATAGTAAAATGCAATCTCTACATTTCACCAACCAAGAAGTCTGTGGTTTGTCTTCCTTTACCATTGGACTAAGTTCTATTGGAAGAGTATCTATTGGCACTAGTGCAAACTCTAATATTTCTCTTTCCTGTAGTTTGCCATATGAATGCAGAAAGCATTCCCTTTGAGATTCAGATAATCCCTAAGTATCGATCCTCTTGACTGATGTTTACTCATCATACTCATGATGTAACACCAGCTAAGAGTTTGGTACCCCAATAGGTTAGATACATCCATTTCTCCTATAAACTCTTAGGAGAGAAGTCAAAACTATATTCCTAGTCTCACTAATGTCAATAATTATATCATCTCATCTAGTCAAGGACCATCACTGGAGTACATAATTACTCCTCTCTAAAGTCTCCATGTCAGAATCAATCTAACCATCATGATTAACTAATCTCCCTCTGTCCTTTGATAGAAGAGTGCCACTTCTAACTAGACAACCTAAAAGTGAGAAAGTGAAACTCTCTCTCTCTCTCTCTCTCTCTCTCTTCAATCTCTTCTAAGGAAAAGATCTCTAGTAGTGGAACCTATTCCACTTTCCCTTTCCCTTTGAAAGAGATTCTTTTGAATCCATTTGCTCTACTCCTCCATAATTAAGAACTTATATATAAGCTCTCCATACTTTTCCCTCCCAAAATAGTGGAGAATCATACTCCCATGTGAAGGAAAATTACATTGAAAAGTAGAGGAAATGAATTCCTTTCGAAATATGACTAACAGATGTTTCCCAAACACCTCTTCTCTCTAAAGGAAAACATAATCTATTCTTCTGCTATGAAGAAATCATGTTTTCCTTTCCTTCTTCCTCTCTGAAAGAGTAGGAGCTAAAGTGAGACCACTGAACTAAAGTGAGATCGGTCATGGATCTCTGAGCTGATTCCCACTTTCTCCTTTCCTTAAAAGAGAAACTGATGAATTTATTTATTCCTCTCTTCCATAGCTAATGCATAATTCTTCATTACACATATTCCTATGAAGCTGGAGAATAGATCTCCCCTAAGTAATTAAGGTGTATGTAGTGAAGAGTGAAGAAAATAAATTCCTAATAAGGGTCAAATCCCTCTACTAAAATGATCAGCAATGATGTGACATGATACCATAAACACATGTGTATCCGTAGTAAAAAAAAAAAATATCTCTGCCAACCATACTTTGTGCATAGATCTATACGATCCAATCAAACTGATGGAATTATCCTTCTTGAAAAGTCAAAATGAGTATGTGATACCAATGGTGATAAAATCACCTATCACATTCTCTAGTGGAATAATAAAACTTCCCTAAACTATGAAGGATAACTCCCAATCCTAAGGAGATGTACTCTCCTATGATCTAGTGAGACATGACGCCATGAATGATGAGTCTTTTTCTTCCTTGCCATAGAAGAAGAGTCCTCAAAGGGAAGTCGTTTCCACCGTCCCATACCAGTGGAACTTTCTTCCAATTCACAGTGTTATACCTACACTAAACCAAATATATATTCCAAAAATATGTAATGGAATATATAGGTGGACTCTAATGAATTCGATATCCTAGAATCATGTCAGTGGACTCAAATGAGTCCCATGTCCTTGAACTAGTTAGTTTGGTTCTAGTCAATATGTGACAATGGATATCCCTTTCTGTTCCAAACCAACTTGTTCCTAGGTATCAAGACTAGCTCTGGGTACCTTTCTATAGATCTCTATATACATATATGTATTGGGTACCCCAACTATTCCTCACTAAGGGATCTATGCTCTAAGTCATAGAGCTAGTGCCATGCCTATGGCATTCCTAACCATCACTCGAATCATATAAGCACCCGTCGATGCTATCTTATGAAACCCATCTGTGTGATCCCATCTAATTGGTTTCCTTAGTAGTGTAGCAAAAATGCTTCACCACTTGGTCAAGTGATGTGTATGAGTGAAACTAGTCACTCTTTGGGTATTCCTAATAATACCCCATAGTCTCCTAATCCTACTGTGAGACCCTTGTGAAGATAAGTAAATCTTCACTTTTTTTTGGAGAGTATCATACATGTATCTCCCGTACCTATATGCAACTTCCTAAAACCTATAGGATTGCTTGTGCACATTACTAATGGTGAAGGTGTAGCTCCTTCCCTTAGCAATCCTATGGTCTAAATCCATAAGGATTATGTGTAGGGATCCTGTTACTACTGAAGTTGCCTTATATATACTACTATGATGGTCCTAAGTCCATCAAATACATGCTTACAAGCATGCCTAGTCTTATTGATGTTTGCAAAAAGGCATGTTACCATGCCATAACATTCTTACCTAAAGGCAAGTGCGTATATAACGACATGAGGGGGAAATTTTTCGACAACATTTCCCTAGGAAATGGAATCCGAAAAAAATTTAAACCATAAGCTCAGTGGCACACAGGCCACCCAACAACATAGGGCTTGGCAGACCCATGGCATGCACACCATAAACTCATATATGGACTCCATAACTGGAATGATTTTTCAATGAAACCTAGAACTTGATTGAAATCTTTGGATGTCATCCTGGATCTTTGTCACTTATGTATAAAGGCCCAATAGCACTTGCTGTTTACTTGTGCAGTAGCAGTAGCAGCTACAGAAATGCACTCTCCAATTAGATTAAAATATCATCTAGTGAAGCACAAATATTTTTGAGCATTTTCCATTAGGAAATCGTGCTAGTACCCATAAAGTCAAGAAAGCACTCTCTTAGTAGGCTGAGGTTTAGATCATAACCGATTTAACCAAAGAAATCACTCCATCATGAGTTGCATGTCGTGATGGCTAGTAGAGAAACACATATTCTGGGAGGTCATGAGTTAAGCCTTCTTAACTATGATATTCTGATGGGATCGAGTGTATTAGTGTTGGTATTACTGCACCTATTGCAAAATTGTACAGCTCGTTGTGGTTAAACCATAGCCAATGTTGCCTCGCAAGTTGGACACCTGAGAAACCTCCCAAAAGAACCTCACCTCTGACTAAAATACCTCCCGGGGATGTCCCTTTGGTGTAAGTTAAATATCTTGGTTCCAAAGTCTCTACTTTTGCCTTCATAGTCCATTGAATTAGCATCCATGCGCCTTCTCAGAACTTTGGTAGAAACCTTGAATGTCCCTTTTGAAGTTACTTTAGATGCCAAAGTTGTGATGGCACCGTCTTTCAGCTTTGCATGTGATAGGTAGCGGGATTGTTGCTCTAGCACAATGGTGAGAACCACGTTAAAAAGCTCCACCTCCTTAATGTCAATCCACGGAAGAGATAGGAGTGATATGAAGATCGTGAATGAGAGATGAAGTGAGAGTGAAGGTGAGAAGCATAGAGATGCACACACACATACACACACACTACGGAGAGACAAGCAAGACACAATGGAAGGTGAGAAATCAACTCTATTGCTCAAGAACACTCTTACAACTCACAGTAGCTCTAAGCTCTTCTCTACTCAACAATCTAACACTAAGTAACCTCAAAAATGAGCTCTCTAGCTCTTTTTATAGTTTCTAGACTAGTTTTGACCGGTTTCACATCTAGTGACCGGCATAGTTAAAAAATAGGTCCTAGATGCTATTTGAAAGGGTAAACGATGTCTAAAAATAACCAAAATTGGTATGCTCATTCTACCTAAGCTCCTCAAGCTCGAGGACTCCTCGACTTGCACAAAATGGAGCTATAAATTACAAAAAGGGTTTTTCTATGTTACATATGTTACAATAGTGATGAAAATCACTCTTGGAGGTTTTGAAGAATATTTATAAAACATAATCTTTAAAAAATTGATTCGACTGGCTCCCTGCTCTGTCTTTACATGCTTCCGCGTCTTCTATGCCTCTGGCTGCTGCCAACACCCCCCTCCCTCTGGCTTCTGTCGTCCTCGACAGAACCTTGTTGTGCGGTCTGTCAGATGTAGTTCTGTAGTAGTTCCTGAGCGAGGGTGTGTTCTGATATCCGAATGCCTCGGGCCAAATCTGCCTCGAGTTTCTCCCAATCAATTGGTTGTGGTTCATCAGGTGGTGGGAGTCGATAATGTGTGGCCTGTATGGATCAAAGTTAACCATAGTATTTGATCAAGAGAGCATCAAGTGATTTGCAAACCAACCAGATATGAGAGGTAGAAAAGCAAAATGGGCTGAACATTTACAAGAGTTCGATTATGAACTAAGATACAGAAAAGGAAAATTCAATGCACTGGCAGACGCCTTAAGTTGGATGCCTATATTGAACAATCTAAGTTTTGTACAAATTTAGAGTGAATTTATTTCAACTTTGAAAGGAAGCTGTAAAGAAGATCCAAGCTATAGTCAAGCATGGAAAACAACTAAACAAGTTCATCAGAATGAAGCAAGTACTTCTGAGAGAAAGTTTAAACACTATTCTCTCCAAAATGAATATTTGCTTTATAAAGGTAAGCTTTGGTTCCCAAGTATGCCAAACATACGAAATCAAGTACTTTTTGAATGCCATGATGCTCCAAGTGCAAGACATCCTCATATTAACCGAACCTATGAGTTAGTAAAATGACATTTTTATTGGCCTAGTTTACATCGAGATGTGCAAAACTATGTATCCAAGTGCCATAAATGTCAAGTCAATAAATTTGAACAACTAAAAGTTGGAGGATTTCTACATCCTTTGGAAATTCCCAAAGGAAAGTGGGAAAGTATTTCCATGGATTTCATTTCAGGATTACAACGCACTCAGAAAGGCTTTGATTCAGTCTGGGTTGTAGTTGATCGATTCACTAAACTTGGTTAGTTTATTCCAGTCAAGACTACTTACAAGACTCTAGAACTTGCAAAAATATTTGTAAATCAACTTTATAGACTCTATGGTCTTCCAGTAGACATAGTTTCTGAATGAGATGCTCGATTTACAAGTCATTTTTGGCGAGTAGTCTTTAGTAGACTTGAAACTAAACTAAGTTTAAGTACAACTGAACATTCCTAGACGGATGGACACACAGAAAAAGTCAATCAAATTTTGGAAGACATACTCAGAGCTTATGTTACTTCCAAACAGGCTGATTGGGAAGACTATCTTCCTTTGGCTGAGTTTGCCTATAATAGTGCCAAGAATTCATCAACTGAATTTAGTCCATTCATGTTGATGTATGGGTTCCAGCCTAGGTCTCCATATGTTGTAGGACTTCAAAATGAACGAGTTCAAGCAGCTCAAGAATTCCTTCAAGACATCAATTTTAAACTCAAGTTAGCTAAAGAAAACTTAAAGGAAGCTCAAGATTGTGCAAAGGTATATGCCGATCCGAAGCAAAGAGATGTAACTTTTTAGGTTGGCGATCAAGTTTATCTTCGTATTCCTAAAAGATCGGAAAAGTTTAAGGCTAGTCAATGCGCCAAGTTGTCGCCTAGATATTGTAGTCCTTTTCCATCACCAAAAAAGTTGGTTTGTGGGCTTATGAATTACAACTTCCAGATGATAGTTGGATTCATCCAGTGTTCCATGTTAGTCAGCTTAGGAAGAGTCTGACAGATTTAGATAATCTAGTTGGACAACAGATTATACTTCCAATTCTCATAAGTGAAAAGTTCCTCATGAACGTGAAATAATACTTTGCACCCCAGATAAACATACAAGAAGTCACTTGTATGAAGAGCGCTTGGTAAAATGGAAGGATGGAACTGAAGAAGATTCAACATGGGAGAAAGTTTCCACAATCCAAGAACATTTTCCAGCTTTCGAGTTTTAAGTTGGTCCCAACTAAAGCAGTTTTTCTACTTTCAAGTTTTAAGTGGATAAACCGATCATGTTCTTCAAGATCTAGAATATGATAAGGTTTTTTACTTTCAAAGTTCTAAGTAAATAACCTGTTTGAATGAACGCATGTTCTTCAAGTTTTAGAACATGAGGCTCGGGGGTTGCCTACAGTATGTATAGCTCTAATTTTTGAGGACAAAAATATTTTCCAAGGGGGGAAGAATGTAATAAAGTAAGTCTGTGATCTAAGGATCCGACTGTTTCAGACAAATCTGAACTCAGATATCGTTTGGCCATCCGTATGTGTGGCCAAAGGTCTCGAGTCTAGACTTACTGGTAGGTCATTTACTCTTGTAACCAAGTAATCCACCTAGCCTAGTGGTTAAGTCTCAAGGGTGTGAAGGAGGAGGTCTCGGGTTCAACCCCCATGGGATACATGGGGAGAGTGTTTTGCCCAAAGAGTTCTAGAACCTTCTAGAAGCATCCACTTGAGTTAACTCTGGCTAATTGGGACACTTGGCACACATGTAGTTACATGGATGACACTTGGATGGTTAGTATCCACCTGTCCAAGCAGGTAGTTCCTTGGAGAGAGCTATATATAGAGGCATATGGTTGGGAGGAGAGTCATTCATTCATGAGCATATCCTATGGCTATGTTGTTGCAGTCTACAATTGGTCTATCTTCATTTGGTGAAGGATCCTAGCCATTTCAAGGACCAGAGCTTGGGGGATCCAAGGCTCTATCACAAGTCTTCAAGGTTATTTGATCTCCTCAGAGTGGCCATAAGAGGGTGTTTGGACCTTCTAGAAGAATCTAGATGTGTCAAGGGCAAGGGCTATTTAAGGTTGGAAGGAGAGAGTCAAGTAGCTAGTTAGGAACTTTCACTATTGATCCAAAGAAGGCCTCCTAGTCTCCTAGTTGCCTTGGTTGTACCTAAGTTGAACATTGTAAAGTTTTTGATACTAATGCTGTTGGTCCCTAGGTGTTCTTCCATATGCATGGACTCTCAAAAGGATTCATGCTAATTATATGCATATTACACCAATGTTTTGTTGATTCAATCATCGAGGTCCTAAACTACCACTAGAAGACTATGGGTTAGGACCTATAAAAGACCATACAAGTTCTATAATTTCTCAGTAAGAGCTGACTACTTTTCCTTTGATTTTAGGCAACCAAAGATAGATGTATTTTTTTTTAACACATACAAAAAAATTCTCTATGTAGGAGGAGTTGCAATGTTATTGGTCCAATTACTCTTTTGAGTACTCCTTTTTACATAGATAGTCTTCCACGAAGATTCTCACTTTAGAAAGTGTAGTATGCATGTACGACCTATAGTCATTCCTTCTAGTGATGGGGGGAAAATTCAAGTAAATCTTTTCACCCATGCTAGCCAAAATTACCACAACCCTTCCCGTTTGTATGTTCAAGATTTGATGTGAGAAGGTATACAATTTCCTATTTATCCTCATAGTGATCATTACAAAACTTGACTATTGGATGTGGATGAATTGTTAAGCAGTTAGGTTTTTTAAGCCTAAGCACTTGCTAGTTGAGACAATCTAGATAGATGCCAATCAAATGGGCATTCAATTTCTAGAAATCTAAGATGGCACATATGGCTCATGGCATCATTTGCGCCATCTTACCTCACTTGGTAGAGGACTTGAGAGGAGAGCTTATTAGAACTCTCCTGTGAGCCTTTATTGACTTACTCATTATTTAGAGAACAAAAAAAGGTCTCGGACATGGTTGGGAGGTTCGAATGGCGACATGGTTGGGAGGTTCGAATGGCGAATCTCTATGTGTGTGGCACAGCGAAGCTCCTCGATGAACATAGTAGTTGAAGGATTATATAAAAAATGGTATCAGAGCAATGTTTCTTGGCTTATTTCCACACGCGGAGGCCATAGGGATTGAGCCCGGGCAGCAAGGATGGAAGTCTCTCACTCCAGTCAAGGTGACGATCTTCTTTAGTGCCTTCTCATTAGGAAAAAATCCAACAAAACTTGAAACATAAGGTGGGCTACCATCACCGCCACCTTTACATCAATGTAAGGAAGGAAGAACAATCATCAAGGCATCAAAAGGGCACCTATGCAAAATATACATGCTCAAATTTTTTTGGAGAGGGCCTAAACATATCCATGAGTGCGAAGAAGCACACTCCATTCTTTCCCACTACACTAGATACTTATGTATTGGAGTTAAGAGACTTTGGAGAAACTACAAAGCTCTATCATGTTACCAGAAGTGATGGAAAGAGTAGCTGCAGTTTGATCTGAATGAATGGAGTCTTGAGCTCACCTACAAAGGATTTCTCGAGAACAAGAAGATCCCATCTCAAAGCACAGGTATGGGACTTTTTGGTTATTATTAGGAGTTAATTATACTAACGCTCCAGTTTTGACAAAAGAAAGGATGGGCTTTGGGCAAAGTTTTTTGAGGGAAAATTTATATGTGGAGAGTATCAGGTATATACTCTCATCTTGAGTCAAGTATTCTCTCAAGAAACAAGAAAGCACAAGTTTAGGGTATCTCCAAAATACCCTACCTCCATGATTTTTTTCACATAAATTTCAGGGCTTATATTGACAAATAACCATTTCAGGAAGGGAATATGAAGTAGGATTTTTCTTGGTTTGGTAAAAAATCATGCACACCTATAGTCTAGTGTATTGAATTCCATATACAATTAAGAAATCCAAAATATACCTCAGTATGATGGGAGTTTGAAGCTCCACAAAACTCCCTTCCATCACTGTTTGAGAAACAAATTCAGCACCTCAATTTAAGAAATTCCCATTTTGGAAGAGGGAAAAAGAGGAGCAATAGCTACGGATGGATGGAAAAAAGTATATATACTGAGATTATGGTGTATGGAATTCATGGTGGAATCATTAGATTCATCAAAATAATAAGTTAAGGAGGAATTCTACTTCCTCAAAAAACCCCTTTCCACACTTTTTAGAAAAAGTTTCAGGTGTTAGTTTTAGCTGTACTCGATTTTTAGGAGTATGAAAAGGGACTACATGAAGTATGGTGTATGAATTTCCATAGAGAAGAGAAAATCCAAGAAAAATCCACATTAGAAGTGGATAAGAAGCTTGGTAAAAGCTCCCTTTTAAGTTTTTGCATGAAAATCAAAATCTTAATTTAGGTCTATTTGGGGAGAAAATTAGTATGCACTAAGGGAGGATTTGGTAAGGTGAAAATCAGCCCAAGCATCTTCATATATTGCTCTCTGAGATTATGGAGAGAATTTTAGGATTTTCTTGATGAAATAATGCTTTTGGGAACCCTAAAAATCACATTTTCACACTTTTTCCAGCACCTCCAACAGTCCACTAGTTTGGCATGTACCGCTTGGAAAGGCCATATCTTGGGATAGAAAATTCCAAATTGGACATGCTATGGTTTGTTTTGAAGAGAACAAAGGAAAATATGTACTTTTGTAGGTCTTTATAGCTCTGCAAAGTTTGAACAGTTTTCGACAACACATTCTGGGAGCCATATCTTACAAACCGGGAAGGCGATTGAAGTAATTTCACTTTGACTTACTTTTAAATGATATATATTTCAGTTTTGGATTATGTGTAGTCCTAAAATGGTTTTATAGCTCTAAATAGGGATTAGAAATTCATTTTTGGGTAAATTTTGCATTATTTTGGTAATCATATGACCATGCTTTATGTTTTGGGAAGTAATCCAATGTTTCTGGAAACTTCAAAGCTTATATTAGGATCTGAGGAGGAAGGTATAGATGTCTCGAAGCTCATTGAAAAGGATTGGATGCATGCAATTCCAATACCAAATCATTCAGGGAAGTATGCCTTATATTTTCAGGCATCTTACTTTATTTCATGGCATGTAGTTTATTTCATGGCATGTTTTGTATGTACATGCATGGATTGGAGTGCATATATCCAAGTTGATCATTTTTTAGGAATGGGATGATCCCACTTACATGTGTAGTAGAGTGACCAAGTACCACAAGCAGTTTACAATAGGCCACCTCAAGAACAATATCAAAAACTACAATACTGATAGAGACAATTGTACCAATATAGGCCTATGTATCTGTTGTCAGGATCTTGCTCACGCGCATACAGAGATTACGGACGCAGAAAAACACACAGAGAATAAACGCAACAAGAGACAAGACTGAACGCAAGATTGGGTGCAATCTCCCCCCATGCACTCTGTTTCGACAGTCCACAGAGTGCATGTATTTATAGGACTTTTGATTACGTCGAAAATAGTGGTTACATGAGGGCGGCTTCGAAAAGCAGGCGTGAAACTAAAAGTTGGTAACTTTTACAGAAAGCCATTACTTTGAATAATAGAAACTGCGGTCTACAACGACCATTATTCTAACCATTACTTTTCTAACAATAGAACCTTCTACGCAGGTTTATTTACAAGCTAAATAATAATTATTCGGATTATTGATGTCCGCCCTTTCACGCCTTGCACGCTCCTCACGAACCTTCAGCTGCTATATCAAAAACATCAAAAACATATTAATACATTAATAATTTAACATTTTAACAATGCCTTGTTCAATAATATACAACATGCCTCTCAGTTGACAAGCAACTGACCTCAGTTGATAAAATAATTCAACACTCTAACAATTATAATGCAGTGTTCAACATATTCCATATTCCTGTTACAATCCAACAATGCATTGGCCAACATATTTCATGTTACAATCCAACAATGCATTGGCTATTCGATATTTCAATCCAACAATGCATTGGCTATTCCATATTTCAATCCAACAATGCATTGGCCATTCGATATTTCAATCCAACAATGCATTGGCTATTCCATATTTCAATCCAACAATGCATTGTTCAACATATTCCATAAGGTATAACATGCCCCACAGTTGAACAAGCAACTGACCTCAGGTGATAAAAATAATAAACATGGATGGTCAGTCACATGTTTCATCACTGAATAAAGAAAATAGGCATGTGCCATGTAAAAATACATGCATGGAAATGTTCATGGAGCTATTACATTAATGTGTTTGTGTATGATATGCAGAAATTAAGTGGTCATAATGAGGTGTTAATTGTGTTTTATGTATCCATTGACATTCTTCAATAGAGTGATTTTTGTACTTAACCAAATATCGATGATATTGAGTACCTGTGCGTGTAGTAGTGACATCATGATCAATGATTTTCTCAGGAACTAAGATTTCAGATTGTTCTTCAATTAAAGGAGGATCATCAAGAAGTGGAGCAAGTGGTAAAGTTCCTTTAAAGGGTTTAAGTAAGCTAATATGAAGAGAATTATGTATAGTCCAATGGGATGGAATATCTAATCGAAATGAATTATCATTAATTTTTTCTATAATGCGAAACGGTCCATAATAGCGTGGTGCAAGTTTAATTTTAGGATGCTGCAAAATATTTTTGAGACGTCTTTTAATTATGCGCAACCATACAAAATCATTTTCCTTGAATTCTTTGGCTAATCGTTTAGTATTGATAATACGTGTATATCGCTCTTGACTTTCCTAATATGCTCGTGAACATCATGAAGTATAGAAACGTGATCTTGAGCAATAGAATCAGCCATCGGAATGTCTGTTTGGGTGAGGGACATGGGAGTGGGAAGCTTTTTACCAAAAACTATTTCAAAAGGTGCACGACCAGTAGTGGTGTGTGAAGTGTTATTGTAAGCAAATTGAAGCAATGGCAACTTTTCATCCCAGTTATTAGGATTATCTAATGAATAACAACGCAATAAATCAAGAATAGTACTATTTGTAGCCTCACTCTGTCCATTACTTTCACGATGAAATGCAGAGCTAAAATCTATTTTAGAACCAAAATGTTGAAATAAGGCAACCCAAAAATGATTACAAAACCTAACATCACGATCATATAACATTACTTTAGGAAATCCATGATGTGGAAAAATGCATTTAATGAATAATTTTGCAGCTTGAGGTGCAGTCAAAGTTTTTCTACATGGAATGAAATATGCATATTTACTAAACCTATCAACTATTGTCCAAATCATATCATTATGTGATGAAGTGATAGGAAGACCGGTGATAAAATCCATAGAGATTTGTTCCCATGGTTCATTTGGAATAGGAAGTGGCATTAATAATCCAAATGGTTTACCATGATGACGTTTGACACGCTGACATACAATGCATTGAGAAACATAATGTGCAATGTCTTTTTCCATGTGTGGCCAAAAGAAGAAATCTTTGCAAGCAGTAATGGTGCTTTGTATGCCTCTATGACCCATGTAAGATGGTTCATGCATTTCTTTAATTACAAAATCTTTAAAAGCTTGGGTTATGCACAATCTATGTTGAAAATAGAGAAAACCATTATGAAATGTATAATGTTCATCAGATAAAGATGCAGCATTATTGAAGTCATGCCATGCACGTGAAAAATACAAATCAGATGCATAAGTGGAAACCATTTCTTGAAAAGAATGAATTTGGATGGCAGAAATATTATTCAAAACAACAGAATGCGAAGGAAAATGGCTAAGAGCATCAGCTACGACATTAGCTTTACCAGGTTGATATTGTATCATGGGTTGGAAATTTTGAATGAATGATGCCCACTTAAGATGCCGATCAGAGATTAAGGGCTGACTTAATAAATGCTTAATAGCCTGTTGATCGGTTTTGATTAATACTTCAGAGCCCATAAGATAGTGTTTCCAAATTCGCAAAGCATGCACAACTCCTAACAGTTCTTTATCATACGTACTATAATTCTGTTATGAGGGTTTAAGCTTTCTACTCTCAAATGCAATGGGATGGTCATTTTGCATCAGAACAGCACCTATTCCTGAACCGCTAGCATCAGTAACAACATGAAAGGGTTGTGTAAAATCAGGTAATTGTAAAACAGGTGCATGTGAAAGTGCATGTTTAAGTTTGTCAAAGGACTGTTGTTGAGTAATTCCCCATGCAAATTTTATTTTCTTTTTCAACAACAAAGTAAGAGGCAATGCTAAATAAGAAAAATTTTGAACAAACTTCCTATAGAAACTAGCCAACCCAAGAAAAGAACGAATATCATTGACTGATTGTGGTGTAGGCCATTCTATGATAACTCTAATCTTTTTTGGATCCACATGCACACCTTCACTTGAAATAATATGTCCTAAATATTCTAGCTTACGCTGAAAGAAATAACTCTTTTCTAGATTAGCATAAAATGTGTTTCCTAGTAACAAATGAAAAACTGTTTCAAGATGCTTTTCATGTTCACTATCATTCTTACTGTAAACAAGTATGTCATCAAAAAATACAAGAACAAAAGCTTGGTAATCAAGAAAAATATTGTTCATCATTCGCGCAAATGTAGCAGGGGCATTAGTAAGTCCAAAGGGCATTACCATAAATTCATAATGGCCATTTTGAGTTCTAAATGCAGTCTTAAAAATATCACTTTGTGTCATACGAATCTGATGGTAACCCGATTTAAGATCAATTTTACTAAAGACACGAGCTCCTCGTAACTTATCTAAGAGATCATCTATTCGAGGAATAGGGTATCTATTCTTGATCGTGATCTTGTTAAGGGCTCTATAATCAATGCACATTCGATAAGTTTTATTCTTCTTCTCTACTACGAGAACTGGTGCTCCAAATGGGGAAGAACTAGGCCTTATAAGTCCTTTTTGTAGTAGGTCTTTCACTTGATTTTCTATTTCTTTTTGATGTAGTGGGCCATGTCTATAAGGTGCTTTATGAGGAGGAGAACTACCAGGGACTAAGTCTATGCTATGGTCAAAGGATCCTCGAGATGGTGGTAGTTCAGAGGGATATTAAGACATTATACAATCCTTATAAGTACTCATGAAAGGTTTATATGCATCTGGAAGTGTATGAGTATAATCATTGATGACATTGACAAAAACAATGCATGAGTTGAATCCTTTCCTAAATGCACGCTTTACTTGAGTGTGACTAATCAATGGAAATGGCTGGAAATCATGCCGTGCAGACAAAGTAATGAGTTGACCTTTGAAAACAAAAAGGTATGAGTATGGTAGTCAATACGTGGGTTATAATGGTGACGAAAAGGCATACCTAGTATAACATCATAAGATTGCAAAGGTGAAATTAAAAATGTTTGTGAATCAACATAAGGACCTATGCTAATCGTAACATCTTGCACTTCTCGTGTTACATTATAACGACTACCTTGAAATGCAGCTTTCACTTTATACAAAGAAGGAAACATTTGTAATTTAAGTTCTTGTACTAATAAATGTGAAATGAAGTCATGTGAACTACCATCGTCATGTAGAATTTTAACTAGTTTGTTATTTATTGTACCCTGCATGCAAAGAAGAGAGTGTAGAGAGATATCGTTACCCAAGGTACTTAAGTCCTTCTCTAGTGATTCGTCTGTCCAAACAGGAGGAATTTCTTCATTATAGACCTCCATGTTATGCAATCGAGCTGTAGCCTGTTTCATATGAAGAGGTTGCAATCTGCACCTTATTTTTGTATGTCCAGGTTTACCACAATTCCAGCAAGTGATTCGTGGTCGCTTCTGTTGGGCATTCACTGTTGAAGTTTGAAGGCTAGGTGGTTTGGTTGGTTGGAGAGATGAAGCAACGGGTGAAGTTGAGTAATTGGATTGTAGAGGTCGAGGAAAACTAGGGTAAGATGGGGCATTAAAATTACGCTTCATAGGAAATGAAGATTTAACAGGAAATGGTCGTGGACGTGGTTGTTGTAGACGGAGTGACTTGGTTATGGACTGGAATTCTTTTTCTGCATCATAAGCAAAAGATATAGCGTCGTTGAGGGTTGTAGGTCGTAGGGTGTGAAGCTTAGCTTGGATACCCACTTCCAAACCATCTTCGTATTTCTGCTGCAAGATATCCTCTGATACATCTTCAAGCATTCGTACAAGTAGTAAATTTTGCCAGAACCGCTCTGTGTAGGTAGTAAGCGTATCACCCTCCTTCCATGTAAGGGTCGTCCATGCACGTCGAACATGCAAATGGTATTGAGGAGGAAGAAATGAATCCTTCACGTTTTCTTGAAAAGCCTTCCAAGTTGTTGGACGCTCCGTACTGTGTCGCAGGACATTCCACCAGAGTTGAGCTTTACCTACTAAATAGTTAGTGGCAAATTTAACTTTTTCACTTTCAGCATACATTTCATCGGTATAAAAATCATCAAACTGCGACAACCAAGAAAGTACTAAAGGCCCATCCTTTCGGCCATCAAATCGTAGAAACTGGTAGTTTCTATTACCAATATTTGAATGAGTAACATCAGATTGGGCAGACACAATAGCTTTTACTACTCTCGTAAGGTTGTCTTCCTCAGCTTGCATCTTTTGTAGGATTTCATCACGTTGTTGGATCTCGTTCTGAGCTCCTTGAAGCTCATGCCGCAAGAGCTCTAGTTGTTGTTCAAGTGTTGCCGCAGGTAGAGGTGAATTACTGTAATCCTCCATGGTGCTCTTGGACCGTTGCTCTCAACCTTGGTGTATTGAACCTTCTTGTTTGCAACCTTGGTGTCTCGATCCCGTGTTCTCAACCTTGCTTGGTATCTTGAACACTCAATCAAGTGCCACCCAAAGATTACCAAGGATTTCACACTTGCAAGTTAGCTCATTGGAAAGTTCGTTCCGAGAGCTTTCCAACGGTATATTACATGCCTCAATCCGACCTACGGATTGAAAGTTACACTTAATTCTTTGTTGAGTCCATCCTTGAAATCGCCGCGAGCGCCTTGCACAAATACCAAAGAAAGAATCCCAAGACGCCAGGTCGTGTGGTTGAGTCCCTCGCCTCTTGAGGCGGGGGCGAGGGTTCGACCCCCCTGCGCTGCGGGATACCTGTAACTGCCTTCGGGCGTGTAATCCGCCTTCGGGCGCGAAATCCGGCCTTCGGGCGCGAAATCCGGCCTTCGGGCGTCGATGTATGGGCCTTCGGGCCGTCCACCCTGTCTGCCCCTGTTCTTGTGGGATAAGGGGGGTCCCATGGGTACTATGCCCTTCATTGTACAGTTGTTTCTCTTTCAAATTAAAGTCAGGGGGAGTAGGCCTCGGCCGAACCTCCATTCTAAAAAAAAAAAAAAAATACCAAAGAAAGAGAACTTGAATAACAACTCCAAGAGATGGTGGAGTGGTTAAAGTACTTCCCTTGAAAGTAGGAGGTTGTGGGTTCAAATCCTCCTACCTTAGGGACTCTAAACCTCTCTATTACCACTCAAAAATTAAAATTGTCTCGCGCGTAGCCAACGGGTGCCAATGTTGCCAATGTATTGCCAATGTTATTGCCTAAGTTCTTTGCCTTAGTCGACGCCTTGAACAGAAACAAAAACAGAAACCGAAACCGAAACAGAAACCGGAATCGGAGATGGAGATGGAGATGGAATCGGAATTCAGAATCGCGAACAGAGAACAGAACCCTCTGTATTAACGCGTGCAGAGCTCTGATACCACTGTTGTCAGGATCTTGCTCACGCACATACAGAGATTACGGACGCAGAAAAACACACAGAGAATAAACGCAACAAGAGACAAGACTGAACGCAAGATTGGGTGCAATCTCCCCCCATGCACTCTGTTTCGACAGTCCACAGAGTGCATGTATTTATAGGACTTTTGATTACGTCGAAAATAGTGGTTACATGAGGGCGGCTTCGAAAAGTAGGCGTGAAACTAAAAGTTGGTAACTTTTACAGAAAGCCATTACTTTGAATAATAGAAACTGCGGTCTACAACGACCATTATTCTAACCATTACTTTTCTAACAATAGAACCTTCTACGCAGGTTTATTTACAAGCTAAATAATAATTATTCGGATTATTGATGTCTGCCCTTTCACGCCTTGCACGCTCCTCACGAACCTTCAGCTGCTATATCAAAAACATCAAAAACATATTAATACATTAATAATTTAACATTTTAACAATGCCTTGTTCAATAATATACAACAGTATCCTCCTAGGGATGCATATGCAAACCCTCTCAAAGACCAACAACATTTCTATAGAGAACCATACTATGGGCAACCTAGGTACAATCAGGGAAATCAAGAACTAGTAAGGCTTGTTTTGGATCAACATCTGCCCCCATCTCCAAAGGTTGTGCAAAGACCAGTATGCCAAAGAGAATCTTAAAAGGGTGATTATCCTAATGTAACACCCAATGGTAGATACTATAAATATAACTAGACATACCCAAAGGATAGGAATGAATATCTAGAAGAAACATATGCTAAGGGTAAATTTTTTAATAAATAAGTTTACTTATATTGCTTCTAGTGACATGATAAGAATAGAAGCCTTGATGTGGAGGCACCTTGTGCTCATTGCACAACTCTATCTTTTGCACCATTTAGGTCATGCATTTCCAAAGTATGCATAAATTATAGGGTCCCACTACATGATCATGCACAGAGACAATAGTCAATCCCATTCACATGAGGCACTATTGTAAATATGTATTATATTTCATGTATAGTAACTTCCTTTGTTGTTAATTATGAAAAAAAAGATACCCAATGGTGATGAGGTCTTTGTGTATTAAATGTTCTTTGTCATCCATAACATTTGGACTAAGTTCTATTTGAAGAACATCAATGGCACTAGTGCAAACTCTAGTATTTGTCTTCCATTTACTTTTCCATATGAAAGCAAAAGCATTCCTTCTTGAGATTTAGATAATCCATAAGTACCAATCATCCTAATTGCTGCCAAGCCATTATCCTCATGAAAAAACACCAACTCAGAAACATATACATCTATGGGTAAAAGTTATCCCTATCTTCATCACTCCACTCCTAGTCTCACTAACACCAATAACGAGATCATTTTGTCAAGTCAAAGACCATCACTAGAAGTAGGCATGGCCTCTTCTCTCTAGAATCTTCAATCAAGACTCAATTCAATCATTAAACTAGCTAATCTTAAATAAATTCTCTCCATCTCTTCTAAGAAAGAAGGCTCTAGAAGTGGGATATATTCCACTTTCCCTTTCCCTTAAAAGAGATGCAAATGAATCCATTAATACTGGTCATCCAAAAATGAGAACACATACAAAGGTTTTGCATGTTTTTCTTCATAACCTATGAAAAATCAAAACTTGAATATGAAGGAAACCTGAGTATCTCAAAAAATTAGAGTCCATGAATCCCTATCCTCAAATCTCAACTAAGAGATGTTCTCTAAACAACTCTTCTATGCATAGCTATAATCATACTATATGGATGATGATTCCTTTTCTTCCTGGCCATAAAAGAATTCACAAAGGGAAATAATTACCACTGTCCCATACTAGTGGTCCTTATCTCCAATCCATGGAAGCGAAATGCCACTAAAAAAATCATATACCTAGTTCCCATCACTAAGATGGAACTCTTATATATCCTATCTAGTGGATTCTCATGAATCCCATATTTAATAACTAAACTAGCTTGGTTTAGATTATTCTAAGATCACCAACTTACAAAGTCAAGCTAGTTCTTAAGTACCAATGTACATACTTATTGGATTCACTTACAAGAAGGCATCCTTTCTAACTTAGAGATACGGTCAATATGAAGACCTTAAGTGGTATTGAACTAAGACCTTAAATAGTAAATGGTCCTTGTGATACCCATATATGATGCCAATCTTTCCTAAGTGGTATCAATATAGGTTATCTATATTAGCTAGCCAAAGTGTCAATTTACTATTTTTCCTTCCTATAACTAAAGGTACAACTCCATGTAGGCATTTTATCAACACCCCATAGTCCCTAATACCATGAGACTCTTGAAGTTTCCTTACCTTCACTAATTAAGGAAAGAGTGAGATCTCCCACTCTTTGGGCTTCTACCATATCTACCCTCTTAGTCTCCATAAAGTAATGTATGCGACTCTAGATGAAGATATCATAACCTTCCTTCATGTGGAAATGAATACGATCACCTACCATCAAGCAAACTATGTCATTGAATATCAAATGGTATCCCTAAGATTAATAAATTTATATGCTATATTTAAAGTATTCTTTAATTTGTTATAAATTAGCATACCAACAAAACATTGCAATGAAGACTCAAATGAATATGCATGTTCTTGTTTTTCTTCAAATGAAGAGATATTTATTTGCATGTTTCAAGCAACATGATTTCAAACTCTCGAATGTTCACCTTCATAACCATGCATATGCACCAATTTATGCATCATGCAACCAAAATAAATGAAAAAAATTAAAAGTAAAGAGAGAAGATAGCTTCCCTAAGAGGAACCAATGATCCTATTGCTCATGCATGTTGCAAGAGAAGCTTTTCCTCGATCCTTCAACGCTCCTATGGTTTTGAAAGTATTGAAATGCACCTATATCAATTGCTTTAACTATCCTCATTTTCTCCCAAAAAAAATATAATGTTTCCCATCAACATTGGTGTATTATAAAAGTGTTACAAAACTACTAATAAGTGCATATATAAATGTAAAAGAATCCCTAGGGCATCAACATATGCCAAATACACAAAATTATAAAGTCAAGTAGGATTTTCCTACAACTATACATGATACATTTTATAAATCTAAGCAATTAAATGCTCACTCATCCATTCCTCTCTAGGCCTGGAAATCAAATTTGACATATCAGTTTGGAATTGGCATACTTTGGAAACTAAGAAAATCATCATGGCATTACAAAAATTGCTTTAAAATGAAACCAAAAATTTCTAGCCACCTACAAAAGCTTGATTCTCCTATTTTTCTAAGTCTCACTACACCTACAAGCACCTCAAAAACATGCATTCTCAATTAGATCCATTAGTAGGAAGTGGAATCATTTGGATAACATACATAATGGGGGAGTTGTGCACCTTGGAAGCATATGTGGTGATGTTTGTTAAATATTTGTTTACTACCAACATAAAGCTTTTCTTTACCTTTCTTGGATGTATTTGATGAATTTGCTGGACTGAAATTTCCACGCAATCTTCCACTCCATGGATTTGAGTTGGGACTATTGCTTGGTGATGCATCTGGTCTACTCAAAACTTGAGATTTTGCACTTGATTTTTCAGCATTTTCTTTGTCATTTGGTTCAAGATTCAGTCCTTCTTTGGCACCTGCATAGAAGCTTGACATTTCATCAAATACCACATCTCTGCTCACCTTCACCTATCGTGTGAGTGGGTTATAACATTTGTACCCCTTTTGCTCAAGGGAGTATCCAATGAAGACACATTTTTATGCTTTTGGATCAAGCTTCATCCTCAACTCATCTGGAACATGTACATATGCAATACAACCAAAAACTTTCAGATGTGATAAGTTTGTCTTTTTACCTGTAAACTTCTCTTCAGGTGTAACTTGATGTACAATAGCAGTCGGAGTTCTGTTCATGATGTATACAGCAGTATCCATAGCTTCTGCCGAATAACAATGAGGCATATTCTTCTCAACCATCAAGGCTCTTACTATTTTTGCAATATGTCTATTCTTGCATTCAGCAATGCCATTCTGTTGTGGTGTGTACTTGCATGAAAACTGATGCCAAATTCCATGATTTTTTAGAAAACTACTGAACTCATTTGACCTGTATTCACCTCCTCCATTAGATCTTAATGTCTGAATGTACTTCCCTATTTGCTTTTCCACCATAGCTTTAAAATTTTGGAAGTGAGTGAACACCTCGCTCTTCTCTTTCATGGAATATACCCATACTTTGCGTGTATGGTCATCAATGAAAGTAACATAAAACTTGCAACCGCCCATAGATGTGGTCTTTGCTGGACCCCAAACATCTGTATGTACTACTTTTAGTACATTCTCACTAACATGCTTGTCATGTGGAAATGATGCTCTTGACTGTTTACCAAACTGACATGTTGCACATACCTTTTGCATTTCTGCAACTTTGAAATTTGGTAGTCCATGGACAATCTCCTTTGATTGCATCAATTTCAGCCTTTGCAAGTTTACATGTCTAATCCGTTTGTGCCACATCTCTATATCTGCAATAACTCCTCCACCTTTTGCAAACATGGCTGCATTCATTTTAGGAATCTTCACATTTAAGGTGAACATCCTACCCACTTTGTTTCCTTTGGCAACTAATCGTCCATCCTGCTTCTACTCTTTTACATATAATCCATCAACATTGAACTTGACTTGTAATCCCTGGACAAACATTTGTCCAACAGAAATCAGATTCTTTGTTATATTTGGAACATGCAACACATCAGCAAGATGTTTTTACCTTCCCGTCCTCCATAGACAATGCTATGTTTCTTATATGCTCAATAGGATGCGATGTATCATCACCTGTTTCAACATATCCAAGAACATACATTTTCTGCAAACTACTAAACCATTTTGCATGATTGGTCATGTGATTTGAAGCACTTGAATCAACATACCAGACATTATCATTCGATTTTGAAACACCAGCAGACATCGTATTCATCATGTGATGTTGAACCATAAACAACTTCTCAGAATCATCTGCACTTGTGGATGCATAGTTGTTTTGCTGCCTTCTGTTATTTTGATTCTTCAAGCTGCAATCACGTTCAAAGTGTCTAGGTTTACCACAATTCCAACATCCTTTACTATCATTACCTGAATCATTTCTTTGGAAATTTCTACGACCTCTTTGGCTCCCCCTCCCTCGAAATTGTCCTCTTCATCTTGCATGATTTTGTTGTTGACCTTGGTCTTGGTTACTGTTTCCTCTTCCACTTCCAAAACCTCTACCTCTGCCTCCCTTTGCCAAAGTAGAATACCTGCTCAGAACTGGGCTTTCCTTAGGAGTTTGAATCGTCACCAAGATTCTTTTCTTTAATAATCAGCATAGATACTAGATGAGTAAAATTTGGAATATTTTCCCTAGTCTGTATGGAAGTTCTGAACTGCTTATATGAAGCTCCTAAACCATGAAGGCACACTTCCACCTTATCATCATCATCTACATTCACGCCAATAGATGCAAGTGACTCACATATGCTTTTGATTTTTAGAGTGTATTAACTTACCGACATGCTCTTCTTTTCCAATGTATGCAGCTCGTTCTTGAGTTGCAATTTTCGTGCCTTTGTATTAGTCTCATACAAAGTGACCAAACTGTTCCAAGCCTCTTTTGGAGTCTTGGCATCCTGTATGTGTCCAATCATGTTATCTTGTATGCTAACAGATAGCTAATACATTACCTTTCATGCTCCTTGATTCCATTCCTCATGTGCTCTTAACTGGTCTACAGTCCGATTCCTTTCTGGTAACTGCGGAGCATTTTTATTCTCTCCTTCGATGTACTTCCAATAGCCTTTTCCCATTAGGAAATTCTTCAGAATCTCCAAGCATGGAAGTTGTTCTTGTCCAGCTTATCGCTCATAAGCTGATTCATTCCATCTGCGTTTTCCATTTCTACAACAATTCACAAGACTACAAAACACTACAAGCAGCACTTCTGCTTGAACACTGTCGCACTATGACTTGACAATTCGATCTCAGAAAAACACAGTTTTTGTGTATCAACAATACACGGAATCGCTTGAAATTTTGGATCTGTAATATATGATGTCGTGGAACACAATGCAAGTTACAGTTTCTAAAACTGACCTAGTTTTTCTGTGGGCCCCACCTTGTGGGCTCGAAACAGAGGTCGAGATGGCTTCGAAACTTCGATCTAACAAAAACGAGTGACCCTAAAGGGAGAACACTCAAAAATATTTTGAGGTCTTCTATCTTCACATCGATTTTTGTAGCAAATGGAGGCCGTTTGTGAAATCGCGTTTTCTCCATGCCTTGACGTGTAGTCTTCACCGTCGCCTTCTCCACGAGATCTCTACAGCCACGCTGGCTCTGATACCATGTCACGAGGAAGGAGATAAGGAAGAGAGCTCACACACACACTCTCACTCTCAAGGAGAAGCACACACACAGATTGAGGCAAGGAAGAATGATCTTCTTCTTCTTCTTTTATTATATCAAAGGAATGTACAAGAATAACCTAAAACAAGAATACAACAAGTGCAATATATAAAGATCAGTACATGAGGAAAAACCTAATTTCCATGAATGAGTGAGCTGGCAAGAAACAAATGTGCCATCCCTGTCGGTAGATCAATCTAATAAAGCTCAATGAAGTATCCCTGACGTATACTGGCGTGACCACTATACATGTCAGAGAAACGAAAAACTGGTACATGTCATCCTGGATCATCACATGTTGAGTTTGATATCTCAACATTCATCAAGATCATATAAATCATTGGAATATGCACAAAGCTATAACTAAAACAACTCAAGAATTGCAATGTTTAGGAATATACTCGCCTTATATGGAAAGAGAATTATATAAATATATATCCAAATACAACATATATCAAGGCTCCTACTCAATGAAACACTCCTCCATGAGCTATTCCATAGTAGCACGTAAGTGGAGTAAGGTGATGATTAAGTTCTAAGAGTCATAGTCACACAATTTAGGAGCAAGCCTAGCTAGGAAGCGAGCCCTAGAGGAGCAAAGTAAGGACTATGTCATAATAGGCAAACAAATCTTTAAATGGGGAAGAGATAATCAACTATGAATATGTGTCCATGAAGGATAATATATTCCAATCTTTGAGATGGCACATGTAGGAGCAACTAGCTATCATTTCTCAGTTGATAAAGCTATAAAGATGATTCTCTTTGTAGGCTAGTGGTGGCCAAATCTCCAAATGGATGCTAAAACATATGTGAGAATTTTTGGTGTGTGTCAACAAATGAAATACCCGATTTAAAGAGATGACAAGAACAATGTTCTATACAAGAGCTTTCACAATGGGGAATTCAATTTATTGGACCTATCGATCCCCGGTACAAAGAAAAGTGATGCTCAAACCACTGTTAGATGCTTATTTGAACACATTTTCATTAGGTTTGGACTACCTATCAAGATAATCACTAATAGAGGTACACACTTCATCAATGAAGTAATTAAATCCCTAATGAAAAAGTTCTTGGTGATAAAAAAAACTGGAGCCCTATCATCCACAAGCCAATGGACAAGTAGATAATTCTAAACGTGCTTGAAGAAAAGATATAGTGAAAATTTGTTTATTTGAGTAATAAAGTTTCATTCAACTTACTGACATAGAACCTACCATTTAAGAGTTTGGAAGATTTGATTGACCCTTAGTACTTCAATTTAGTGAAACAAAATATTTTGAGTACTTTGTATCATCACCATGGACAATATAGTGCAAAATAGACTACTTGCCCATGAAGCACACTCATGAGAAGTTTCCATTTATTACTTACCCATGAAGCACACTCATGAGAAGTTTCCATTTATGGATGGACATAGCTACTTAAACACTTACTACACACAACATGTTTACAATTGATCAAATACGTCTTAAAAGATAATATATTATAGGGTAAGGAAGCTATTATGTACTACAGTACTTGTAATTAACAAGACATGCTTTAATTTTGAGCTTGACACTCTCAGATGGTCACCTTGACTTTTAAGGAAGATAACATTGATAGAACAGGAAAGGAAGAATGAACTATAACTCATCATAGGAGATGAAAAGTAAGAATTCTTGCATACAATTAAATATGAAACTTACACCTTTAAAATGAATCCTTAACCTTGAGAATTGGACTTTTGAGTAGAGAGAACCAAGCTATGAAGTTAGCATACTTTGATGAAGAAGATACAGAGAAGGGGCAATGAGAAATAAGGTGATTCAAACTTGATTGTATTCACTCATCCATCATAATAAAAATGTATATAGTAATTATATACACTCATAAAATGTGGCTTTGCATGAATCCCAGCAGGCAACTTCATCTCACAAAGCTCATCGGAGTAATGTTGCTGAGTCATATTCTCTCTTCCTATAATCTTGGAAATGAAGTAAGAGATCACATCTAATTCATAATTGATTTGCATGTTGGTGGGAGACTCCAACTACTTGACTTGTGGCCTAAGGCTTCAATAACAACATTAGATAAAAGATTAATTCTATGGCACATAAGAGAATGTTAAGAAAATGTGAGTATACAAACAAGCATATGAAACCCTATAGTTTTACCACATGAGTAGAGCTTGTTTCCAAGAATAAAAATTGATTGTCCTTAATGTGAGATGTAACTCCAAGTATGTTGAAGCCTTGCTTGTTCTAATAGTTCCCCCTCATGCTAGACATGTTGAGTCTTCAATTTGCGATGACTTGTATGCCTACAACAACTTTGAATTTGCAAAGCTTTACTCCGTCTAGAGCCTTTGTCATTATATCTACTACTTGTTTATCTGTAGGAACAAGTGACACATCACTCTCTTTTGATAAGAGTTTATCTATGATGAAGCCATGCTGAACCTATATATTTTTGGTTCTTGCATGATATACTGGGTTAGTTGGAAGATGCATTGAGCTCAAACTATCTCCAAAGATATAAGGTTTGGAGCTCACAAGCCCTAAATTTGCATACAAATCTCTTAGCCATATAGCATCCTGTGTGGCTATTGTCAAGTCTCTGTACACAGCTTCAATTGAGGAGAGTGCCACTGAAGTTTATTTCTTAGAACTCCAAGAAACAAGTTTTGAGCTTGCAAATGCTAGAAATCTTGATGTACTTCTCTTATCATCCTTGGATCTTGCCCAATTTGCATCTAAATATAACTTGCAATCCAAATTAGATGAATAGGAGTAGAATACATCTTCATTGATAGTTCCTTTTGAAACACTTTATCACTCTTTGGCTATATCTATGTGTGGATTTTTAGGAGAGTGCACAAATTGACTAAGTAATCCTACACTATAGGAAATGTCTACCGTTGTGTGTAGCATAAATCAGACTACCCACAAGACTTTGATACTGTTTCACATCTTCTATGTGTTCCCATTCATGTGCACTAAGCTTGTGGTTCATCTCCATATGTGTAGCTTCATGTTTTCCATTGTCTAGAATATAACGTTTTTTGAGTCAAGTACATCCCTCGATCTATATAAATCACCTACATGCCTAAGAAGAATGTAATTAGATCACATCCATGCCCAATAATTATGTATGCTCACCAACATCACTGATCTTGAACTCCACTTGTATGTGCTTTTTAGTTCTTTCTATCCCAATCACACCATCAAATGTCACAATTATGCTCATGAGAATGAAAAATAATCTATAAAAGCTATGACTTAGCACATCTTCATATACACATAAGTAGATAACTTCATCATCAACCCTCTTGATGAATAATAATGAATTTGCATTGCTAGATTTAAACCCCTGACCCTGCAAACAAGTTACCAACTTATAGTTACAAGATCTAGGAGCTTTTTTTAGACCATATAAAGATTTCTTAAGCCTGCAAACATTATTAGGATAGACAGGATTTTCATACCCAAGGATTTGTGACATATCTACTTCCTCACCAATCCATACATTGAGGAAAGACATATTCACATCAAGTTGAAGCATCTTCCAATTTCTTGCAGTTGCAACACTTAGCAAGGTTCTAATAGCGATCATCTTGGCCATAGGCGAGAAGGTTTCTTCATAATCTATGCCTTACATTTGAGCACATCCCTTAGCAACCAACCTGGCTTTCTACCTGCAAATACAATGATCACCCATATGCAACCTATTATCTTCTTGTTGGTGTGCATACAAACCAACTCCCACATATCCATCTCCTTTAGAGCTTCTATTTCCTTTTTCATGGCTATTTCCCAATTAGGGTTACCTTTGGCTTCTTCATAAGTAGAAGGTTCTTCTACAATTGAATCTTTGGCCAAAAAGATGGTATGTTTAGTCACAAACGATGTATCATAGCCATACCTTTTGTGGTACCTTCTTTCCCTTGTTGATCTTCTAGGAGTATGTTCAGAGCATTCGCCAGACTCCTACATCTTGGCCTTCTCTCTTGATTTTTGAAGTTTCAAATCTTATTCTTTCTCTTCTTGTTCTTTTTCTAAATCACTTATCGAGTCCTAGATTTATACATCATGCTTACTCTCTAATGGAAGAAAATATGTATCTACATCATCAACTAATTTTACCTTTTGCTAATCTTCTTCATAGCATGGTTTGTTCCTAAAAACTAACAACATTGGTTGTTGTAAATAGCTTTATAATTGGATTGTAAAATATGTATGCCATTTGAGTTGAGTAATAGCCAATAAACAATGCCTTGGTTGCTCTTTCATCCAATTTTCCTTTGATTTGTGAGGCTATATGTACATATGCTAAACAACCAAATACCTTTCAATAGCTTAATCTGGGTTTTCTACCATTCCAAGGACAAAGGTCTTCATGTTGGAGACTTAGTACTAGTATACACTTTGAAACAACACTAGGAAACTCCAACAAAGAAGCTATGGTCCTTTGATTGTGAATGGAATCACTTTAGGTGGTGCTATCAACCTAGAAATACTAGACAAAGATATTCTAACCAAATATATAAGTGGATGGAGGGTAAAAGATATACCAAACCTCTCACAAGAATGTTAGAAAGACTCTTAGGAGCACCAAATTGTGAAAAAGAAGAAGAACGAGTTCTAGGGGAAGCTAGAAAAGAAATCATAGAGAGAATACAAAAAACATACAGAGTGGATCCGAGAGCAGGATGAGAGATACCTAAAAGGTGAAGAACCAATCCCTATATCTAATTACCACACAATGAATATCAAGAAACTGAGCAATATGTCTAGAAAAGCATATATAAACCAAAGAATTAGTAACAAAGAGTAATTCTTGATTGATGCTTTAATCAACAGGGGAGCACCCATAAGTTGTATTTGTTCTTTCTTAGTGAACAAACTAAAGGTGATGATCACACCAATGGAAGAATAGACGATTGGAATAGGGGGCAACTGCATCAAATGCTTAGGAGAGGTAACCTTGTTTCTACACCTAGGAAATAACACCATGCAACATTACTATTTAGTTTGCAATGACTTAGATTTGCTAGAAGAGCTCATCCTAGGTCAAGATTGGATGTACGATTATGAGGTTACACATTGCTCCTCTTGATTTCTTTAGTTGTGTGCATTTCCTCATAAAATAATAGAACTTCACTTATAGTATTTAAATAGGATATTTTTCTCACTAACACTAACAATTCTTATCATGTAATTCCCTTTAGCACACTAACGTTGATGTTTGATTTACTATTGTTTTTCTTTTTGGGAATCCATAAGGATAAAGTATATGCTCCACATCAGGGGGATTACCATGAAGGGCATTCCACTACTTGCTTGAGCACCAATCAAAAAACACCAATTGATTCTAATGTACTTTGATACTAATGAAGTGCTACATGATTTGAGTGCACATGGATACATAACAAACAACTAAAATACTTGATGTGCAATAAAATCAAGTGTTCATTGGTTGAGAGATGAAGAAAATAGCACAAGAACACCTATTTCTCATGAAAATCCTTATCATGGATTGTGATCATCAATTCATTGTGATGTCTCAAGATTTCTAGATCCTACGTAGCATGCCCATTACTCAAGAAGTGTGGAAACAAGCAAGAATGGATGCATATTTAAGGATGCCCACATCTATGAATGATTTTGAGAGATGTGCTCAAGTCATGAAAACATTACAAAGACCTGCCGATAAGCCTTCAATACCATAACAAATAGAAACAAACTTGAAAGGAAAACCAACGATAGCTAGGTTCACACATGAGCTCATAAAAGGAGCTTTTGGTTGGGTAAAGGATGGAAAAGTGGATTTCAAAGATGAAGATCATGATGCCAAGAAGAGGACATTCGTTGACATTAATAGAATGGACATCAAAGAAGAAATAAGAGTGGTGCATCAACAAATTTGCTTTCTAAGTATGAATAGGTGCACTAGAGCTCAAAAAATTGTTGTTTAATTGCTATCACACACAATAAAGAAAGTAGGCAATTATATAAACCTTACCCCATGTGTGCAAGAGAGACTCTTTGATAAAAAGAAACAATGGGGATTTGATAAAAATAAGTATTGTTATTACCATTTTGATATACCATCGATATGCAAGTTACTCTCAATGCCAATCACATTGGAGATGGCTCAATATGTAAAGTTTGCATTTGTGCCAAAGAAGAGAAAGATGGCTAGTTTATCGGAAGCTCAAACTAGTCCAATACCAAAGATGAGGGGCTCAGAGAGAGTAGGAGGATATGATAAAGTGGCCACAACTTCCTTCGCTCATAGAGTTCATCATTCACCAACATCTACATTATCTCAATTGCCACTAATCACTCATGAAGAATTGGAACAATCACTTCAAGCCACACATGCCTATATAGAAAGACAAGTGAATCTAATTGTCCAAGGACATTATTATAGGCAATCATATGGATCTAAGGGAAAGTAGAGATAAGGCAAGAAAATCACAAGATTGTCTAGGCATGTCATGTTGGGCTTGGATGATTCTAGTTCATACTCTTGATCACAAGACGTAGAAGACAAATCTCTCTTGGACACTAATTTGTAGAATGATGAAAATGATGATAGAAATGAGATAATTTGAATCAAATATTAGATGATCAAGATCCACCAATAAAGCCACAAGAGCAATAACCAAATGAAGAGGAAGAAGTTTTATGGACATCTAGGCCATGCATGGACTTTACCATAACACAACAACAAATACTCAAGAAAGAAAAATAGCGTCTATAGACACTAAACACGATGGTGATGAAGAGAACATGAGGGTCCTCTTGAAGAGCCCATTTTTCCAATCTAGGTTACAATAGAAGAATAGTCCTTAAGCACAATGAAAATCACACCTATTCAAGCCAAACGTGCTAATAAAGAGGGAAATAATAAAGCAAAAGGATAACCAAAGATTCACTTGCATCTAGCACAACCCTTTAATGAGACTATTCATAGAGTAGGGGGAAAACAAGAAAGAACTAAACAACTACTAATTTTCCACACAACTTGTCTAAATGTAGACATGACACAACTCAAACAGGTGGTCAAAAGTATGATTCGAAGTGCTCTGGACACCCAAAAAGAACTTATAGGGGCAAATCAAGAGTATGAACATGCTCATAAATAAAGAAATAGGTTTAATATTCTGAATGAACACCTTTCAGAATAGCTTATATAATCACAAGATCAATTAGGGTAATAAAAGAAGGTACTGGAAGAAGACATGATCAAGATTGATTTATTAATGTCCTTGTTGGTAGCTCTACAGGAGGAGGAAGCATACATCGACATCATGGAAACATGTAAAGATGTGAAAGCAAGCCTAGTGGAGGCCAAGCCCATTTTTTTCAAAGATATTATAATTTTGAAGATTAAAAATATCACTCAACATTCAATAGTGATTTTTCATAACTAATTATGTAACATAAATGTAAGAAAAAGACTTGAATGATGTGTCTATGAATCTTCTCCCATCCATGTATACCCTCTTGTACTCTAAAAATAGCAATGATCGGGAATGGTCTAGTGTCACCATGTGGCCATCATGCAACCTCCGTTTCATAGTTGACGCTTTAAGCATTCATCTTCATCACGGATAAAAACCCCCTCGTCGTCGCTCCACTTCCCTTCGTGTCGATTACAATGTTACACAATATTCTAGCTACACAGATTCCCCACCGATTATCTGTCAAGCACACACAGACTCATCTACAGAGAGACACACATAGGCATCCACTATCAGACCTTGCAATACGGATTGCGTGTGTGTGTGAGAGAGAGAGAGAGAGACAGAGAGAGAGAGTCTTGCCATGGTTCTGCAGAATTTTATAAGGTTGTCTGAGGCTTGGACTTTCTGGAAATTGCCCACTTTAATCTTCTTTCCCAAGTCACTAAGCACCTTTCAAGATGCCTCATGGAGTGTGGGCACAGTAGGCGCAATTAGCGCACTTTCTTGAACAGAAATGCTTCGTTAACTGCTTGATCACAAGCAGACTCCATATTTTTTCCATTGTTATATCGACAAGGAAACCGCTGACAACAGACCCACTTCTTGGCCGCCAAGCACTTCTGATGCATGTTTCCTCTCTGCCATTGTAAATTCTCTGCTACTCATCGCATTCGAGCATCAACGATAACTTGTTTGGATATGGTTGAAGAGATTGATGAATATAAACGTTAACCAATATGGAGAATGATGCATATCAACGTTAAACCGCACTGGCAAAATGTTCTTCTCTGTGTCGTTCTGTTGATGGAGAAAACGGTACATAATATACAGATTGGGGGTAACTGTGAAGAGTCTCTCTCTCTCTCTCTCACACACACACACACACACACACACAAAATTCGCATGCGATCTAACTTTTGACTCAAACAAAATCCAATATATCCCTCACTTAAGTGATCAAGCGCACCAAACACTCATCAAACAGAGGCTCTGTGCTTTTCTTCGGAGGCTTCTGCATTTGCACGATTCCATGAGGCTCCGTTAGGACAGCAGCGAAGTTAATGTATTCCCATATGGCGTCTCCAGCATGTGTTATGAGTTTCGCCATGTCCCTGATTTAAAGTTTTTAATCCATATTCTATGACGTGAAAATGAACTAGAAAACCCTCTTTCTATCTCTTGACCCGACACAAACAAAGATGAACAAGGCACACCGTTGCCATCGTTTACGTTTATCTAATCCCTTCTCGTTCCATAAGGCTGCTCATGCCATCGTTATCTCTCTCAAAACCGCCCACCTCAAGAACACATAGCAACTGTCTCTCTTTTTCATACACACACAGACATACGCAAGAGCTGAGTAGTATACAAAATCTAGGTTTGCTATCTTGAGAATTATCACCCTATTTTTCTCTTTGGATCCACTACAACATATGAGTCATATACCGACACTAGCCATACCGATGGTCATACCCCGGCATTGGTATGACCATTGGAAATGTTTGGAAAAACCATGGTAGCCATACCAAGGGTCAAGTCGGTGTCACTATATTCATTGGAAATTGTTCACCAATATTAGCATTGGAAAAAATCGCCTTTGGTATATGTGTTGGTATGCATGTTAGTATATGAGCCCTTATTTTTTGGGGCACTACCAACACATATACCGATGTGTATATCGACAACATGTTTTAATAACCTAAGAGCCAAAAGTCAACTACTTCTCTATTTTCAACTATGATCAATTTTCTATCAAATTTGCATGCATCTGGATTGTGCACGATCTCAGACATCCACCTACATTATGCTCGTCTTGTGCTTTTTGTCTCTCCCCTCACACATCCGTCCTCCTCTCTTTCCATACACACACACATATCTCTCTCTCCCCACACACACAGAGCTCTATCTCTCTCTCTACATGCACACATCTCTCTCTCTCTCTCTGTGTCGCGCCTTGGTAAGTGATGCATGCACTTCTTCACCCTCTTTCTTTCTCTATTCGTTTTTGTTTCTTAAGTTCTGTTTCATATTGTTTTGAAGTAAGTTTTTGGTGTCAATTTCTTTTTTGATGAGGGATGATGTCGATTTTGATTTGATGCATGATTTGAAGGAAATTATATTGATGTAAGTGATTTATGTACATGCATGTATTGTTTTGTTCTTTATTAGAGAGAGAGAGAGATGAAATAGAAAGAGAAATGAAATTAATGTTTGTTAACATTTAATGTTGGTTTTTAGAGTAGCCACACACATATACACACACACATGCACACATGCATACAAGCATATACACATATACACAGATATATATACACACATATACATGTTTTAGGGTTAGGGTTTTAGGATTTTACATACATACACATAGATACACATACACATATATATACACACATACATACATATACATGTTTTAGGGTTAGGTTTTTAGGGTTTTACATACATACACACATACATACACACATACATACACACATATACACACATATGTACACATATACACACATATACATGTTTCATTGTTAGGGTTTTAGGATTAGGGTTTTTAGGGTTTTACATACATACATACATACATACATACATGCATACACACATATATACATACACATACATATACATACACAGATGCACACATATACAAGTTTTAGGATTAGGGTTTTAGGGTTTTTACATACTTACACACATGCATACACACATATATACATACACATATATTTACACATGCATACATGCACATATAGATACACACACATTACATATACGTACAACCATACACACATATATATGTTTTAGAGTTAGGGTTTTAGGACTAGGGTTTTTGGCCTTTACATACATACACACATATACACACATACACACATACATATGTATATATAAACATGCATACATACACATACACGTACACACACATGTCACAATATACATATACACATCCACACATATTCATACACACACACATACATACATATACACATACATAGATATTCATACACACATATACACAGGTGCATACACATATACATACACACTTGCATACAAACATATACATGTACACGTGCACACACGTATATACATCTTTTAGGGTTAGGGTTTTAGGGTTTTCCTAGAATGCATACATATATATACACATACATAGATATATACATGCATACACATACACATACACACACATAAAGTCACATACATACACATACACACACATGTCACATGTCACATACACATACACACATATACAGGTTTTAGGGTTAGGGTTTTAGGGGTTTACACACATGCATACATACATATACACATAAACACATAAACACATATATACATACGTATACATACACATACTCACACATAAGGTCACATACATACACATACACACATGTCACATATACATACACACACACACACACACACACACACACACACACACACATATATATATATATATATATATATATATATATATATATATATATATATATATATATATATATATATATATATATATATATATATATATATATATATATATATATATATATATATATGTGTGTGTGTGTGTGTGTGTGTGTGTGTATATATATCTATATATATATATATATATATATATATATATATATATATATATATATATATATATATATATATATATATATATATATATATATATATATATATATATATATACATATATATATATATATATATATATATATATATATGTTTTAGGGTTAGGGTTTTAGGGTTTTATATAGATACAATTAAATATATGAGAAATTGGGGTTTGAAGATTAAAATTAGTATACATAATTAGATATATAAAGAGCTAGAATTCTAAAATAAATATTAGTATACATAATTAAATATGCAAAGAGCAAGGGTTTTTTAATTAAAATAAATAGATATAATTAAATATATAAAGATTGGTTTTTAGGTTTAATAATAATATATATATTCACATATATATAAAAACTAGGAAAAATGATAGTATGTATAATTAAATGTATAAGAGATTACATTTATAAACTTAAAATTAGTTTACACAATTAGATATATAAAGAACTAGGGTTCAATGATAACCATTAGTATACATAATTAAATATGAAAAGAGATAGGGGTTTCTTATAAAAATAAATATATATAATTAAATATATGAAAATAGGTTTTTAGGTTTAATATTAATATATATAACCTAATATATATAGAAATTAGGAAACAAATTAGTATATATTGTAAAATGTACTATGTATAATTAAATATATAATAAATTATGGTTTTAAGATTAAAATTAGTATATATAATTAGATATATAAATTATATATAATTAAATATATAAAAAATATGTTTTAAGGTTTATATATATATATATATATATATATATATATATATATATATATATATATATATATATATATATATATATATATATATATATATATATATATATAAAGTAGGAAACAAATGAGTATATTTAATCAAATGTGCTATGTATAATTAAATGTATAAAAACTTAGGGTTGTAAGATTAAACTTAGTATATAGAATTCAGATATAAAAAGAACTAGGGTTTCATGATAAATATTAGTATACATAATTAGATATGAAAAGAGCTAGATCTTTTTAATTTAAATAAATATATATAAGTAAACATATGAAAAATAGGGTTTGGGATTTAATATTAATATATAATATTGAATATATATATATATATATATATATATATATATATATATATATATATATATATATATATATATATATATATATATATATAAAGAATATAAAAAATAGTATATAAAATCAAATGTACTATGATAATTAAACATATATGGAATTAGGGTTTTAAGATTTAAATTTGTATATGTAACTAGATATATAGAGAACTACGGTTCTATGATAAATACTAGTATACATAATTAAATATGAAAAGAGCTAGGGTTTTGAAATTAAAATAAGTATATATATTTAGATATATAGAAAATAGGATTTTAGGTTTAACATTAATATATATGAAAATTAGGAAAAGCATTAGTATATATAATCAACTATACTATGTATAATTAAATATATAAGAAATTATGATTTTAAGATAAAAATTAGTATATATAATTAGACATATAAGAAACTAGGGTTCTATGATAAATATTAGTGCACATAATTAAATATGAAAAGAGCTAGGATTTTTGAACTAAAATAAATATATATAATTAAATATATAAAAAATAGGGTTTTTGGTTTAATATTAATATATATAATCAAAAAAATATAAAGATTAGGAAAGAATTAGTATATATAATCAAATGTATGCATATCCAGATGGAGCATATGGCATGTATGTTTGATCAACTATAACATCCCACCATGGTTGACCACAAGAAAGGGCCATTTATTGTTAGCTCTCAATGTGATAGGTTAGTATAAGTTGAAAAACATGGATGTATACCTTGCACCACTTGTGGAAGAGTTGCACACTTTATGGGATGGAATTACTATGTGCAACATGTCTCAACCTTTAACAAGACTAGACATGCGAGTGAAGGTATACTAATGTGGATGATGCATGACACGCCCAGCTATGGTGAATGTTCATGTTTATCAATTTCATGTTACAATGCTTTCACCTTTGTAGACTAGGACTTGAAGCACGCTACTCCAAAGCACTTGGTAAAATTGTCTATGAAGGACATCATAGATATCTGCTTGATGGACATGTCTTTCATGAAGGAAAAATTGTTGTGCAATGAAAAATGAAATTAAGTGATTGGAAGCAACTATGGGATGTAGGAATACTGTTATACTTTATGGGATATTTGGAATGAAGGTGTAATGCCTTGAGGATTTTAATGTGTTTTGTGTTTTGATTTAGCAGGTGAAGATCCATGAGGGTGTGAACGCGCATGGACTTAGAGATATTTAGAAGAATATTTTTAGAAGATGGTTATTTTTAGTTATTTTTGTAAAAAATAATGGATCGCTTTAGAAAGCGACGTTTTGTAAAAATAGAAAATTACGAACTTGTAAATAAAGCAAAAACACGCTTTTCGGAGCGCGGCCCTCATGTATCTTCTATTCAGGACGTAATAGGAATTTACTATAAATACGCATGCTCTGGTAGAGTGTCCATCAGAGCATGTGGGGGGAGATTGTATCCAATTTGGTACCGTCTCTTATCTCTTTCTGTCTTTGAGTATTTCTTTTTCTCTGCGTTCATACGTCTGTTATTCTCTGCGTTCGTGCGTCTGTGGTACCTGGGGCAACAAATACCACTAGTTGGAATGAAATGATTGTCAATCTTTCACGATCTCCTCTCTTGGAGTGACTTATTGATCAATCATTTGGTGGATCCAATGGGAGAAATGCTATAGAAGACATTGATTGGAAAGAAGGAAAGGCACAAAGGGAGAACTAGGAAGAGTGAGGTCATATGCAAGAATTATGGGCAATTACCAAACTGAACAAAAGAATGTTACTACTAAGAGCTCCTTGGGTGCTCTGCAAGATGGAATATCAACAAGTGAAGTGACTTAAGAGTTTTAGACACCTATTGGGTGGATGAGGTATCTAAAGACTACCTTCACATGAAACGATGATCTTGGAGGGTTCAAGTCTCATGATTGTTACATGTTTTTAGAGTTTGTGCTCCCTGTAGCTATGAAATATTGTCTTTTGGAGGATGTGCAAACAACCATTTATAAATTTAGTTCCTTGGTATGATGGATGTCTTCTAAAGAGATAAGGAGAGATAACATAAAGAGTGCCAAACTCAATGCTTTAAAGGTTGTATGTATGGTTGAGTAGTACTTTCCCATAAGTATTCTCATAATTTAGCTTCATTTACAAGTTCATGTGGCTGACGAAGTTGCAATAGCAAGAATTGTCCATAGTTGATGGCTGTTCTTCTTAGAGTGGTTCACAAAGACGCTAAAATGGTATGCTCATGAGAGAGTATATCCAAAGGGCAACATGGCAGGGGGTGGCTTGAACAAGAGTCAGATCTAGAAATACATCGCAGATCTAGCAATACATCGCTTATCGAGCAATGATGAAGATGTTCATCTCAAAGGCAACGAGTCCTAAGGTAAAGGAAGCCAAAGACAAATCAACATAGTTTTTAGAGAGAAGTCAATGAAGTTTTGCATTGGTAACTCGGAGCCCATGCAGAATTGGTTGAAGAGGTATTAGCTTGCTCAGGAAGCAAACGCAAAGGAAAGAGCCTAGTTTCAAAAGAATCACTCCACTCACTCTTTTCCTCTTTCAAAAAGTCTTCGATCTCTTCTAGCCTTTCCAACGAGCAGATGGCTTGACAATCACTTCACAAGAAAATGCAGCATGTGAGGATATCTTTGAAGCAGAAGAAGAAATCATAAAGAGATGTGATTGAGAGTATTACAAATATGATGCACTATGGTGTCATAGATGACACTTTTGGATTGCATATTAAAAACCATTAGGTCTACTTTTGATAGTGGGATGATGGTGAAATTTCTCCAAAAAAGTAGAGATAGTGTAAGAGACAACGATGCTCAAGATGACCATCTCAAATATTGTGGAGTGATCCAAGATATCTTGAAGCTATCATTTAGCAGGTTTGACTACTTTTTGTTTGATGTGAAATGGTTCAAAGTATTCACCACTAGAAGAAATGCAATAGTGAGTCGGGATAAGGGTGGTTTGCTTTAGGTAGATGCCACAAAGCTATGGATAAATGAAAGAGACACATTTATACTTCTTGAACACTATGATCAGGTTGTCTTTATACCAGATTCCAAACACAGTGGCCATTTGTTTTAAAAATCTTTGCACGTATTAGACAAATTTGTGAGGATGTAGATGTAGAATAAATTCCATCTAAAGTGGATTCTGAGATGCATGCGGAAGTCCAGGAGGAAGATATCATTGTCCTAGAAGAAGAGGTCTTTGAAGAAGACAAGATACAAGAGGAGATTAAAAATGGGATGATGTATGAAGATGATGACTACGAAGGGGCAGCCATACCAAGAGGTCTGGAAATCACCAACGTAGAGATATATATCCTCTGCATGTTAGATCTCTAACTGAATAGGAGAATAAAGGACTTATGAGAAAGCACTTGTACATACTTATTTGTTTTTACTTATTTTCTACATTTTTTATAGACTACTATTTTTCTATGTTACCATTATTATCGTATACTAATTATTTGAGTTTTTTGTTGTAGAGCATGATGGGAGAGAGTCCACCATTCACTTTGCATTCCATGACAGAGTAGTTTTTAGAGTTCATATGTGAGACACCTCCTGTTTATCAGGCCATTGCATCACAATATTGGGTCTCTTGCAGTGGCACTCCCATCGGCAACACTCCCTTTGACGGGATTAATCCTCTTGGTGACACTCCCTTTGGCAGGAATACTCCCACCAATGAAACTCCCTTTGGTGGGATCACACAATCGATGACACCATTGGATTTATGATTCCATCACAACTGTCTTCTTAGCCATCCCCTAGTGGCTCCAACAATCAACCTATGCACTAGTGTTCAACACCACAACATGATAGAGGCCTTCGCCCATCTGATCTATCTAGGTCATGTTCCAGAGGAGCAGCTTCCAAAGCGTATATGTGATGGAGCTCCAATGATGGATGGAGCCAGAAGGCCATGCATCAATACATACGACAGTTGTGTAGAATATAGTATGGACACTTTGTCATGTTCAAATGGAGTGAATAAGACAATAATGGAAAAAATTACATCAGAGAGATGATCTATCATGAGTACTGACTAGCATCTAGGCACCCTCTTGTCATCTTAGAGTGGGTTAAGCAGACGGTGCATGAGGTGATGTCCCATCCATGATCATAGGCTCATGATAGTTTCCAAGGAGGCTTATTGAAGCGTCTAAGGTAGATGCTGAGGAGCGGGAGATGATTCATGATGAGCAGCAGTAGACTCTTGCCTAATATTGTGAGCACTGAGATGTGATGGCCACATGTCTAGATTCGATTGGAGTGTCGCATTTGGGTAGCGATGGGTATGACACTATGCATCAAGAGTTTGTAAGTATCATTTTGATGAATGAATTTGCTTGTGTTAAGCACATCATGTTTGTTGATCTCATAGTTTATATATTTATTGTAGGACTTTGGAGTGGCTCATCTTCCAACACCAGCAAAAGAGGCTTATAGATATCTTCATGGGTTGGTTGCACTATTAGAGGACTTGGAGGGATGTGGTGCAGTCCTTTCATGGGAGCATCTACCATGAGGTGAGCATATAAACTTGATTTAATGTTTTTTAGTTTTTTTTATCATTTCAATTTGTCTCATTTCATGAATGTGCTTTGTTGAAAGAATATAGATATAGATTTTTTGATACGTCTAGTTTTGTGTATGGAAATGGTGTGCCAAAGTTTTCTATTTGGCTCATATATGACAATGGTGCACCACAATTTTATATTTGGTTCATATATAGTAGTGGTTTTCCACATTTTGTATCTGGCTCAGATATGGTAGTGGTTTGCCACACTTTTGTACATGGTTCGTTTATGGAATATCTCTTTTGTACAAGGTTCATTTATGGAATATCCATTTTGTACATGGTTCATTTATGCAATATCTCGTTTGTACATGGTTCATGGTCCATTCTACTCCTACATATCTCTTTTATGTTTGATAATGTGTTTTGCTTTGCTGGAGCAAATTCTTGGCAAACCTATGTGGTGGCTTGACTATCACAAAAAATATGAAGTCATGAAGAAAACAATTGAAGTAATGAAGAGTTCTCTTGTGAACTCGCTCTTGTAAGTTCTTGAGTATTTACTTTTTGTAAAAATAGAAGAATCAAAATTAGTTGAAGCCACCAGATGATTAGGCAAGAACCCCATGAATTCATAAAAGCATCTATCTCTTAAAATTAGGAGAAGAATCTTAGGTGAGAAATTATTCAAATTAAAGTTATGGCTCCAAAACACTCTGTATAAGTGTGATTCATCTAGTCATGAAAAGATAGAGACTCCACAGTAGGGCCCCCTGACAAATTTGAGCATGATCTTATAGCTCACACATGTATCAATAACTCTATTGGATTTCCCATGTGTAATACATTTGATTTCATACCTATTTGATGTCATAACATCAACTCTATGTGAGTGTACTATTCACTCTCAAAGATCACTGTTTTTGGTCAGATTATAGAGATGATTTCTCTAAGCATGGTTCCTCATTTCCAGTGATTTAACTTGGTAATGATAGCTCTCTTTAAGTCTACTACAAGATCCCGAAGTTTTTTTGAATTTACCTTTCTCATTTATGAGAAATATTAATTAGAATCTTCCTACGTATTTGCATTTTCTACCTCTTAAAAAGTCAGGATCACATAGGTGGTTTGTTAAGTTGATTTCTCTTAATATTGTAAATCATGTTTATTGAAATAACTTCTAATAGGTTGCTTTGCTTTCTAATTAGCTACCTCTAAAAGTTCTCGGGTCAATTTAACATATGTCCAAAATAGAAAGTGTTTTCCAAGTTGACCATTGGTCAAACCTATCTATTTTGATTCATATGTTTGTGAGGGATCTTCAAAAGTACATAGGGTAACTAATACATCAAATTGCAAGATGAAAGGGCTCATTACATATCCCTAGACTTAAATTGGTTGGTGTAGTGCAAAAGTTCAGCAGCATCACTTCATCTTCAACACAGACAATCCATTTATTCACAGTGGTATCAGAGCAACCTTGATCCATTGATAATTTGGACAGAGATAATTACTCAGCTTGGTCATTAAGGATGTAAGCTTATCTTCAAGGCAGGAATGTATATTGTTATGTAGTTAGAGATGAAGTTATGCCAAGTTTCAGAAATAAAATTCAACCTACACAAGAAGAGCAAGAAAGATTGAGCACATGGTGCTCCAAGGACGCACTTGCAAGGTCATACCTCCTCAACTCTATCTCAAATTGTTTTGTTTCCTCACATTAGAAGTTGTAAAACCTCTTAGGAAGTATGGAATGCACTTGAGGCCTTCTTCTCCTCAAGCACAAAGGCTAGAAAGAATCAATTATGGTTGGATTTCACAACCCTCAAGAAATCTTCCAAGGAAAAATGTGATTGATTTTGTCACAAGGATCAGGTATATTGTTGATCAACTAGAAAGCATTGGAGAAGTAAGTGATGAAGAAAAAATAGTAAGGCAAGTTATCAATGGCTTAAAGGCAGATGACAAGTGGGAAGCCTTTACCACATGAATGGACCTATACATGGATATGCATGTACTAGATTTCAATACACTCATTGGACAACTACTTACTCAAGTGGCCAAATTTATGAAGAATGGAGAAGGTTCCAAAGGTAATCAATCCTCTAATTTGTTCACTGATCAAAATAAAGTCAAAGACAAAAAAGGGAAAGAAAAGAAAGTAGATGATGTTATATTCCAAAGATGTACATGCTTGGAGGAACGAGAAGTTCCTTGCTCGGGGGATAGCCAAGGCCAAAAGCCAGAGAGTTCATATGAGGTACCTACTCATGATGGCAAGATGAGTAGAGGGGCCTTAGAGAAAACTCTAGATGGTGACTAGGCAAGGGCTATAAATAGGGTGGGAGGTGAGTCCCAGGCATGTCATTCTCCACTTCTCACATTTGGTATCAGAGCATGGTGGAGAGATCCATGGAGAGCTTGATGGAGATGAAAAGATTTTTATACTAATTATGTGGCATCTTCATCGTCGACGAAAAGAAAAAGAATACGATCAGCCATGGAGAGACGTTCGCGTGGAGCTCAAACTGTGAGCAACCTTGCCTGGTGGAGATCGCCACAACAAAAAGAGAAAGAAGAACTTTATATGAAGGGCACGCAGATGGCGATTTTCACAAGCAATCAACCAAATATATACTTCGACTATGGGCTGCAAGACCGAGGTTTTGAACCTTCAACCTCAGGTTGAGAGGTGAGTACTCCAGCCAACCCATCTATATTCCTTCATATAAATAGTTTGCAGTTGCATAATATGATATGATGCGCTGCTATGGATCAGAAGGACAGAGAGTAAAGAGAAAAAGAGATAAAAAAAGAGAGAAGTAGAAATAAAGAGAAGAAAGAAAGAGAGAAGGAGAAAAACAATAAGGAAAGAGAGAGAAAGAAAGAAAGAGAAGTAGAAAGAGAAGAAGGAGAAAGAAAGAAATAGAAAGAGAAGAAGGAAAGGGAGAGAAAAAAAAGAGGAGTAAGAGAAAATGAAAAATGAAGAAAGAGGCATAGAAAGATAATGAAGAAAAGAGAAAGAGAAGGAGATAATGGAAGATAGACATGTCAAGAGAGATAGAGAGAAAGAGATAAAGAAATAGTGAGAGAAGAAAAGAAGAAGACAAGGAAGAAGAAAGAGAGATTTATGAGAGAAGAAAAAAACAAAAGAGAGAAAGGATTAAAGAAAGAGAGAAAGAGAGAGAAGGAGAAAGAGAGAAAGGAGAAAGAGAGAAGAAGGACATCCTAAGTGAGATAAAGTGA
>CM035437.1:73821105-73835405 GCA_020310875.1 Ceratopteris richardii | reverse complement strand
GGACGTTCGACAGACCACGCAGGATTGCAGAGCGAGCATCTCATATATGCAGCCTCCACTATAGCCCCGTTGATTGCACATGTCTTCAACCGGGCTATAGGAGAGGGCTTCCCAGAGGAGTGGACTAGGCACACCATTGTGCCTATCCACAAATCTGGCGACACCCTGGATCCAGGGAACTACAGGACCATCATGATTGGCCACACCATGGCCAAACTATACGGTGCCATACTTGAGGCAGAGCTCAGTTCATATGCAGAGACTGAGGGGCTACGAGCACGAGGCCAAGCAGGTTTTCGACGAGCTTTCTCTACTATTGATCACATCTTCATTCTGCGCTGCCTCATTGATGGGGCAAGGGTGCGGAAGAAGAGGCTATATTGCTGCTTTGTGGACTTCCGCAAAGCTTTTGATACAGTGCCGCGAGAGAGGCTCTTCCAACGCCTCCAGAGCTTGGGAGTACCATCAGGGATGATTTGGGCCATCTATGCACTCTATGAGCAGGTGACTGGGAGGGTACGGTGTCCAGGAGGTATGTCTGAGGCCATTGCTAGCACCATCGGTGTTAAGCAAGGCTGCCCACTCTCTCCCACTCTATTTGGTCTCTACATTGACGAGATTGAGGACTACATTCTCCGAGCTGGAGGAGAGGGTGCAGACCTCGCAGGTACACATGTCCACATTTTATTATATGCCGATGACATTGTCTTGATTTCAGAGTCACCCGAGGGATTACAGCGCCACCTTGAGGCCCTGGATGAGTTTTGTACACAGAGGGGCTTGACAGTAAACCTTGGCAAGACCAAGGTCATGATCTTCCACACCTCCCCCATGGTGAGGAATGGAGCAGGATTCAGAGCTGGTGGTGGACAGATTGAGGTGGTCACTTCCTATGTCTATCTCGGAGTCACATTCACGAGCTTGCCTGGCCCCTTCAGCATGAGACAGGCAGCCACCGATAGACTCACACGCGGATATGCAGCTTTAGCCATGTTAGAGCGGAGATGTCACCAAGCACACTTCCAGGAGCCCCGCACGAAGGGCTGGCTATTTGACACACTGGTCAGACCAGCTATGATGTATGCTGCGACGGTTTGGGCCCCAGGTCTCACAGTCACCCAGTGGAGTGCGATCGAGAGGCCACATGTACGTATGATCTCGCGATTATTTCGTGGGAAACAATCGGTGCCACATGACATCATCAGGGCAGAGCTAGCTGCACCACCCATGGCAGTAGAGGCACTATTCCAGACTATCTGCTTTATTCAGAGGATTAGGGACCTCCCTACAGATAGACTCACACACAGAGCTCTTGAGGCATCTATACAGATATCAGAGTTAGGATATGAGAGAGCTTGGTACACTCAGGTTAGAGTCTGGTTTGATAGTCATGGACTTGATATGGACAGATTGCCGCCTTTTCAGTATGACCCAGACTCACCTCACATCCACCTCTCTCGTCGTGAGAGGAATGTTGTGCTCAGACAGGATCTCTGGCAGCTCTACATTAGTCAGACATGGCACACACCACACATGGGATCGAGACTATCGCACTATCGAGACCAGTTCATAGACATACTAGCTGACGGTTTCATCCAGCGACCACGCTACATGGATACTCACATGCCTCATAGCTTGGGGGTAGCGATTGGCCAGCTGAGAGTCTCATCACACCGACTCGAGATTGAGACTGGCAGAGCCGCAGACATTCCCAGAGAGGAGCGGATATGCAGAGTATGCAGAGTAGAGATGGAGGATGAGGAGCACTTTGTATGCAGATGTAGCGCATATGATGGCATCAGAGGCAGATACGAGACTCTGTTTGCAGGGCAGCCCACCCTCCGAGAGATCATGGACTCTAGAGACCAGCGACAGCTCGGGCGATTCTTACTAGAGATACAGAGTCACAGAGATTCCCTACTCCAGCCTACTGTAGCACTCCATACAGGAGGGAGACAGAGTCAGCTCACTGACTTCTTTATTCCACGACGTGCTGCAGCCCTCCCCCCCTCAGCCCACATACCGAGCGGGGTGACTCTTCAGCAGGCTCAGATATCTCGAGCTAGGAGACGACCCCGTGATATAGGATATCGGGCCCCGAGACTTCACCGACACCAGATTGCGGAGATCCAGGATTGTGACCATCGCGCCATGGAGGAGAGACGATCCCAGATGATGGCCAATCCCGTTGCAGCCATCAGGGTGGCCCTGACTCCACCTCCACCTATGTATCACATATTACATCCCACCCACTAGCACAGGATGGAGCTAGTTAGTCGTTTTAGATGCATTCTCATGGTTGTTGTACTACCCTTTTGCATATAGACTATCATAGATATCGCACTCCATACACCCCCCACCACTTTCATGGGTATCCCCACATGCACACTACGGAGATCTATATCAGCTTAACCAGTTTCTTTTCAGCACTTTTATCTTTTCTGATTGACAGAAGATACACCCATGTACATCGATTTGTCTCATAGGCCGAGTTCGGCCTCCTAATAGACGTAAAAAACACTTTCTTTCTTTCTTTCTTTTCTCCCCCCCCCTCCCTCTCCCCCCCCCTCCCTCTCCCCCTCCCTCCCCCTCCCCCTCCCCCCTCTTTTCCCTCCCTCCCTCCCTCCCCCCCCTCCCCCCTCTCTCTCTCTCTCCTCTCTCTCTCTCTCTCTCTCTCTCTCTCTCTCTCTCTCTCTCTCTCTCTCTCTCTCTCTCTCTCTCTCTCTCTCTCTCTCTCTCTCTCTCTCTCTCTCTCTCTCTCTCTCTCTCTCTCTCTCTCTCTCTCTCTCTCTCTCTCTCTCTCTCTCTCTCTCTCTCTCTCTCTCTCTCTCTCTCTCTCTCTCTCTCTCTCTCTCTCTCTCTCTCCCCCCCCTCCCCCCCCCCCCCCCCCCCTCCCTCTCCCCCTCCCTCCCCCCTCCCCCCCCCCCCTCCCTCTCCCCCTCCCTCCCCCTTCCCCTCCCCCTCCCCTCTTTCCCCCCTCCCTCCCCCTCCCTCCCTCCTCCCCCCCTCCCCCTCCCCCCCCTCCCCCCCCCCCCCTCCCCCCCCCCCCCCCCCCCCCCCCCCCCCCCCCCCCCCCCCCCCCCCCCCTCCCCCCCCCCCCCTCCCCCCCCCCTCCTCTCTCTCTCTCTCTCTCTCTCTCTCTCTCTCTCTCTCTCTCTCTCTCTCTCTCTCTCTCTCTCTCTCTCTCTCTCTCTCTCTCTCTCTCTCTCTCTCTCTCTCTCTCTCTCTCTCTCTCTCTCTCTCTCTCTCTCTCTCTCTCTCTCTCTCTCTCTCTCTCTCTCTCTCTCTCTCTCTCTGTGTGTCTGTGTGTGTGTGTGCGCGTCCGTGTGTGTGGGTGTGTGTGTGTGTGTGTGTGTGTGTGTGTGTGTGTGTGTGTGTGTGTGTGTGTGTGTGTGTGTGTGTGTGTGTGTGTGTGTGTGTTGCATACCACGTCACAGAATTGTAATGCTCACATACAGCTTGGACAGAGTCTCCATTTCTGCGCCACATGCCTGCCCGAATTTGAGCACACCAAACTTGAATCCTTAAAGGATGTTCCATGAGACATGAGATAAATGCTGGTGACTGAAAGCAAGTTGGAAGCAACTGCAATAAAAAACACCTCTCATTGATGAGATGATCCTGGTTATGCCAGCTTTTCTTGTTACATTCTCTATTTTTAATATTGGGATCAGTCTCAAGAGCTTTCTTCAATGCCACTGCAAAGAATCTATGTAAAGGAATATGAAAGGAAACTTCCTGTTGAGAGACATCAAACTCAATCTCTAACCATTCCTTGTTTTGAATAAAATCAACAGGAACACCTAGATCAGGCACAGTAGGACCCATCCACCATTGAATCACTGAACCCTGATTAGTCAGTTGCAGCAATTCTCTAAAACTTTGTTCTCGAAAAGGGCCTGTATGAGCACCTTCAAACTCACCTTCAACAGCAGAAGATCCATCAAATCTTCTTGAATTGGCTTTTCCTCTACTTCTGCTAGGAAAAACATTGTTTCGATGAACAGTTCTTCCACCCAGTCGAACAGTTAGCCTGCTTGACCGGGATGACTTTCGATATTCATCGATGAAAAACCAAGTGATAAACACCTTTGAACACTCTGAGATCAGCCAAAGAAGCAGAGCAGGAACACATGGAGCTACAGGTAAAGTATCAGTAAGCTCATCATAACCAAAACAGGAGGAAAACCCTCGACTTTGTAAAGAAATGGAACCCTTCTCATCATCCATTGGAACAATCATATTGCTTGTTCCAATCTTCCCTGATACATCACTCCCTGCAGAAGTTCTACCAATTTTTGCATGCACATGTGTGGCATCTTCATCAATATCCCACCGACGATTTGAAGCTTCTTCTAAGAAAGGAACAAAATTTACTTTTGCTGTTGCTGCAATAAACAAAGTATGAAGCTCAGCAATAAGAGCTTCAAGTGTAAATGCAGTGATCCAGCTTTCAGATTCTTCCTCTGTATGACTGTTGGTCTGCCTTTTCTGTGAATCCATTGTCTGTGCAAAAGACAGCAGATGAATCCAGGACTTCAGAAGATCCAGCCTCTCTTGAGCAATATAATCTGCTACTTCAGTATGCCTGATTACTAATTGAATGTCATTAACGACACGTTTATACACATGCATTGGACCTTGCCTGCTATCAATCTGCAAAAGAAAAAGTTAGAAAAAGATGTAAGAGATGTAAAGAAGCCACACATTCATCTGTCAAATGAATTGGGAACACTTTTCCCAATATTGGCATACAATACACAAAAATGATAAAAACAATAATTATAAAGAAAATAAACATACTAGTTGGTGTGGATCACCCTTAGAGCATGAAATGAAGGCTTCCTTCAAAGTGTCCAGTAGCATATCTAGAAGTTTAAGATCTACCACAAGGTGTGGAGTCAGAGTGGGCACTGTAAATACTTGTACAGGAAAGTTATTCAAAGAAGCATGCATTCTTGTTATATCTCCATTTATAGACCCTGAAATTTGCCTCAGCTCATCTTGAACAAATTGTGGGTAGTAATGTATAAATGTCTCTGCAAACTTACGTTTGAAGTTTGGATTCCCAATCAGCTTAAACAAAAGCTCATTCAATCTATCAAGAGCTTCCGTTGAAAGAAAATATTCACTCTTGAGAAAGAGACCAATCAAGCCTAGCTTCTCAGATGCTATCAAATCACCAGAACAGATCATCAATGGCTCACTGCAGTTGCAGAAGCTCAGAAGCATCCCAATCATTGGCAAAGAAGTTAAAATTGCCACTTTCCGTGTGATGTAATTGCTCTGCCTTTCCAGAAGTTCATCTGGGAAACTTGCTGCTCTCCTCAGTTTGTTCCCCCATTCACTAAGAAGCGTCTCCATCACGAGCTCAAAATTAGGCCCGATATCTTCTGGGAAAAATGGTGCTTGAATCGTCCCACTATGCCTAGAGCAGAACCCAGATTCATTCCATGCAGTTATATCACCACAATCACAGCAACCACCTCCAGTGTGAATCATTGAATAATCATGATTGATATGCTTAGCAGGTTCAAAACATGCCACGCAAATGGCACATGTTGGATCATTTTCACAGGTTCGACATCTATAAGCAAGATCATCTGAGCCCCATATAGCTCCACAGACACCACGCACATGACCTGTCTCCTGCTGTAAATCTTTCAGTCTTATTTTTGGATCTCCCCCAAACATTAGCCATTGTGCCCACACCACTCCCTCCTTGCAACCTTCTTCATATTCATACCATGTTCTTGTTGTTTCACTTTCTCCTTGTATCCGTACATCCTCAGTGGATGGCATTAATGCTCTTACAACATCTTCTGAAACCATTTTGTTTTCTTCAACAAACTGCAAAAGACCCTGTTCCAGGTTTCTCAAGTAACTCATGGGGACACCTACTCTGCAAAGTCTCTGCATGAAAAAAATGTGGAAGACAGAAGAACTTATAAGTATTTAAGAAACAAAAAAAGGATCTCCCATCAATATCCAGCTAAAAAATACAAATATCCGCAGTCAAATATGTATATGACAATGAAAATATTATGCACCAAAATACAGTGAAAGTTGTCACTGCACAATGAACCAGTTATCCACTATTTAGAAACTTGCAATACTGCAGAGCCACAGCATTCACTATTGGACTAATGGAAACATTTCATTCGATGAACTCAAACATCCATTCATCAAGCATACAAGCATACACAAATTCACATAAAATGTAGACAACACAAGCATAAACCCACATAAAATGTAGGCAACACAAGCATAAATTCACAGGAAGTGTAGGCAACACCTCTACCATCACTTTCTCAAGCAGGCCATTCCTAAATTGACAACTTAATCATTATCATTACCTAATACAAGCTATTCATACAAGCTACAATCATAATATCTATATCCAACGAACAGACAACAAATGCATAAGCATGTGAAAATAGGGGGAAAAGTATGACTGCAAACAAAAAATACTATATGGCACTAAATGTAGCTTGGCAATAGAATAAGAAAAGTACAGTAGAAATCCTAGGCGTGTGCGATCTGCATATACAATTTCTATGATGACTAGTCCTTGATTCAATCAAGTTCAAGAGTGCTGATCAGTCTTTCTCATCTTTGTGATTTTGAGCAAATATGTCCTTTTTGTATGGGATTCGATATCCACCAAAAGAACATATGGACTTCAGCACATTTATGTGTTAGCATAAACCATCCAACATGGTGTGTAGGTACTAGGATGGTAGCCTAACCTAAAACTTCTGGAGTTCTTATAATAATGGAAAAACAAATACACAAGTGATCTCTTTGCAGCTTCCTGGGCTCCTCTGTCATGACAGTATGAGCTTGATCATCCTACATCATTCATGTAGTTCATTATAATGTTCAACTTAAAGAAAGAATCCTGGAGTAAGTTTCACATTAAACATACATTCTACATTAGTTATTGTTAGTTCAATTCAGATGGTTTAATCATCACTTTTTTCTAATATTTCAGAAAAAAAACTTTTCTAAAATTAGCCTTTTTCCTCAATTTTTCCTAAAATTACTATATAAGTAATACACATACACAAACTCTCTAATCACCAATGGTTCATCCAATCTCGTTTCTGAATTCAGCCGAGTATTTTCTCTCTGTAATTTCCCATAGTTATGTCTCTTTCCTATAGAAAATCAACTCCTCTTTCAAATCCTTGATCTTTATCATAAAAGTGTCCATTGAATCCCCTTCATCCATATGCGGAATCTCCAATTGTTTTCAGAGGTAAGCAACACAAGCCGCATTTCTTGCTTGGTACAGTGTTGTAAGAGTATCCCAAGCATGTTTTGTAGTTTTGCACAAGAGAATGTGAGGGATAATGTCATATTTGACAGACGAAGCTATCAATGCATGTGCATGTATGATGGGAATCTCTGCCATCCCAATGAGGTTGCTCTTCAGTAGGTGCAACAGGAACCAAAGGAGGACGAGGAAATTGAAGATCATAATCTTCAACATCACCTGCAACACCTACTATCACCGTATTTCCAGGTGTAGGAGGACCTATTTCAACATCACGTGATATTCCACAAGCCTTTTGCTACTAATACATGATGCATCATGTACGCCCACAATGGGTAATTAGAACCATCCAACTTATCCTCAGCAAGCAACATATGGAATACATGATTGGGTTTAGCCATGGCTAGCCAATATATACCCGGATGCAGAAAATCGACTTTACCTCAAAAAAGTTGAACAAAAGTATCTAATTGAGCTTCACTAGACTTGCACCAAACTTTGAGGTGTTTATAATGGTGAACTGAAAACTGTATATACCTTTGGCATAAAGGGATGAAATTGCTTGCACAACTGTTGCGATAGTGCATTCGGAGGTCGAAATGAGCTCAAATCAAAATTTTGATGCCACAAAGAGGAAGAAGTTTTGAACTCCTAATGATCTCGAGTATGGTCACCAATTCTCTGTTGATATATTTCGGTAGTGATGTGTGTGAACACACTAGGACCATCTGGGCATTGTTTTCTTTCTTTAGGAGTTTTTTTTCCCCGGCTTGTATATACGCCTATAACCCTAACATGTTACTTCTCTTTGTACATTCTCTGAGTAATACATTCAGTATTGTGTTGTGCTCCAAGGTTCTTCTTCTTCCTTGTGTTGTTCATGTGCTTATGCAGACCTCAAACTCAGACAATTGGTATCAGAGGTGGTCGTCGCTTCATCTAGGGCATCGTCGACATCCCTCCGGTCACAGTCTCAAAATCGCACGAAAATTGATGAGTATACTACTCAAGGTGATTAAGAGTTTAAAATCACTTCATTGTGTGGCATCCAAATCGCGACCTTGGCTCATTTCGGCCTCCGAATGCACTATCGTAGTGCATGTGCAGGCAATTTTGTCTTTTTGTGTCAAACATATATATAGGTTTAGGTTCACTAGTACGAGTGCCTCGAAGTTTGCCACAGGTTTAGCATAACTTTAGAGGGTAGTTCTATTCAACTTTTTGAGGTACAATCTTTTTTTTGCATCAGGGTATTTTAGTGGGTGGCCATGGTTGAAAGCAATGATGTATTCCGTATGTTGGCCGTTGAGGATAAGTTGGATGGTACCAATTACCCATTATGGGCATATATGATGGATCATGTATTGATCACAAACGGACTATGGAATATTGTGTAGGGTGTTGAAAAATGTCCTACTACACCTGCAAATACAGTTACTGAAGGTGATGCGGATGGCATTGAAGATAATGATCTTCAGGTTCCTGTTTGTGCTTCGGTTCCTGTTGCACCTACTACAGGGCAACTTTGTTGGGATGGCAGAGATTCTCATGCATATGCATCGATAGCCTTGTCCGTCAAACGTGCAATTATTCCTCACATTCACTTCTTCAAAACAACAAAGGATGCTTGGGATACACTTACCACCGCTTTATACTAGGCAAGGAATGAGGCTCATGTTGCTTACCTTCGAAAACAGTTGGAGAGTGAGCACATGAATGAAGGAGATTCTATGGACCATTTTTTGACAAAGATCAAAGACTTGAAAGGGGAAGTTGATTTCCGCTGATTAAGTCTTGTCAGACAGTTCACTTGTGTAGAGTGTTGTGAACGATCTTCCAGATTCATATCAAAGTTTTGCTTCTACTCTTTGATTGATGAAACGCAATCCAAATGCCTTAACATTTGAGGAGTTAGTCTCTGTTCTATTGCAGGAAGATTAGTCTAGGCAGAACATGTCCATTATGCGTGTTTCAGATCAAGCTTTCTTGGCTAGTCAGAAGGGAAAAGGTAAATGGAGCTCATCTACTAGTAAGCAAAAATCCAATCGGCTAATTCTGCACAGTCAAAGAAGGATGACAAAGACGACAAGAAAAAAAAAAGCAGAATTTTTTTTGCAAATACTGTGAAGGAAATGATCATGTCATAAAGAGTAACATTAAAATTGCCTTTTTGAATGGTGACTTACATGAAGTAGTGTATGTTTTTTCATCCGCGTGGATTTTTGGAGAAAGAACATGAAAACAAAGTGTGAAGGTTGAAAAAGGCATTATATGGTTTGAAGCACGCATCACGTGATTGGTATGAAAAGATACATGCCTACTTGATTGCACATGGTTTTGAGAACAGTGGAGAACCTTATATGTTAAGCGTGCAAATGATGTGCTTCTGATCATTGTTGTCTATCTTTATGACATGCTTCTCACTGGTCCTAATGAGAAGCATATTCTGATTTTAAAGCTGATTTGCATGTCTCATTTGAGATGTCAGATTTAGGGCATTTGCATCATTATTTGGGCATCTAGTTTATGCAAGTTGATTGCCGAATAGCTTTATGTCAAACAAAATATATTGACACATTATTGGAGCGTTTTGGCCTTGAAGACTCCAAACCTATTGCCACTCCTATGGAAGTAGGTTCACGGTTGAGTCTTCATGATGTTGGAGATGTGTTTGAAGTTGTTCTCTATCAAGAGGATGTTGGATGCTTGATTTAATTATGCATAAGTCGGCCTGATATTCAGTTTGTTGTCTCATAGATGAGCAAGTTTATGCATTTGCCCAGGGTTCAAGCATTGGCAAGCGGTTAAACGCATTTTTCGCTACTTGAGTGGTACCTGGCTACTTGGATTGTTTTATCCCCAAGGGGGGATCACTATCGCCAGATTTACATGCTTTTTCTGACTCTAATTGGGGTGGTTGCTATGACACTTGTGTGTCCACTAGTGGTTTTAGCTTCATACTTGGTAGGCTGTAGCTCATGCATATCTTGGTTGAGCAAGAAGAAGCCTACTGTGGCCACTTCTAGTTGTGAGGCTGAGTATAGGGAAGCTTTCACGACGACTTTTGAGTATGTGTGGCTCAGATGCCGTATGGCTGATTTGGGTGTTGGTAAGTCTTCTTCCACCACTATCTTCATTGACAGTCATAGTGCATTGGAATTTGGCAGTTGCGAGGAACCCTCTGTTCCGTACTCGCACTAAGCACATTGAGATGCAGTATCATTAGGGCAAGGAGAGGATCTCTGTTGGAGAGATCAGTTTGGCATATGTGCCCACACAAGAGAATGTTGCATACCTTTTCACGAAGGCTCTGCCTAGGGAGAAGTTTGAAGCTTTCCGCAAAGCTTTGGGCGCTTTGGGCTTACTTCCTTTTGTGGATTGATTCCACATAGGTTGGCACTTCCTTATACATGAGTGCCATCTCCTTGTTCACCGCATCACTTCCAAGGGGGATTTGTTGATATATTTGGGTAGTGATGTGTGTGAACACACTAGGACCGTCGGGGCACTTTTTTCCCTCTTTAGGAGGGTTTTTTTCCTTGGCTTATATATACGTGTATAACCTTAACGGGTTACTTATCTTTGTACATTCTTTGGGTAATACATTCAGTATTGTGTGTTGTGCTCCAAGCTTCTTCTTCTTCCTTGTGCTGTTCATGTGCTTATGCAGACCTCAAACTGCAACATTTTTGTGTGATTTTGAGACCATGACTGGAAGGGTGTTGACGATGCCGTAAAGAAAGCGGAGACCCACTCTGATACCAATTGTTGGAGACCAAGGACTTTGGAAGAACGCAAGCAACACAAGGAAGGAGAAAAAGCTTGGAGAACAACACAACACTGAGTGTATTACCAAGTGAATGTACAAACATAAGTGACACATTAAGTTTATAGGCATATATACAGGCTGGGGGAAAAAACCTTCTAAAGGAGGAAAAAAATGCCCCTGACTGTCCTAAGTGGGTTCACACACATCACTAACGAAATATGTCAACATAATCATCCCTTACACTTTGAAGCCTTGAAATGTGGTTCCCATCTAGTACACTTTCTCTCACATTCCCTCAAATACAAATGGAAAAATTTCCCTTTATATTTGGGCTGTATACAAGTGTTGCGAGCACTAACAAGTGCCAAATATACATATACAAGAGTTATTTAAGCACTAATAAGTTTCAAACATACATAATTACAATGTTAAGTAAGGATTTGCCTACTCCTACAAGCTAATAGTGATACATACGAAAATTCCAATCACTTGAAAGCTTGCTGGACTTTTCGTCACTAGGCCTTGAATCAAAATTTGACATATCCGGTTGGCATTAGTAGACTTTAGAAAGCAATAAGACCATGAGAATGCCACAAAATTCTCTTTCAAATGATGCCACTAACTTCCAATAACCTACAATACTTTATTTCCATCTTTCACCAATCCTTGCCAGAGTTAAAGATACCTAAGAAACATTCTTTCCAAGTAGCTTGATTAGTTAGAAGTGAAAGCTGGTTGTTTGGATGCTAAATGGCGAAGTTATGCATCTTGAGAAGTTAGGTAGAGGTATTCATATAATTTACAAAATGCTTTAGATCCTTCAAGAGTATCCTTCTTGCTCTACAAAGCGAGTTTTGGCTCATTGAAAATGGAGCTCGAATGAGAGAGTTATGACCGAAGAGGTATTGGCGAGGACATCCGGTTATCATGTTGTATATATAAGCTTGTTTCTCTAATTTCTATCATAAGTGAAGTAGGAGAAGAGGAGAGCTTTCATCTCCATTGCACACACGTGTATATAGGTGAGTCTACCCTGTCTCATCTCCTCTTCATTCACATTTGGAGTGAGCTTCGGCTGGTTGAAGAACTGAGCGAATGGCTGTTGGGTCTGCACGAGATGGCTTCTGCCATTTAACACGATTAGGAATCAGTTGGGCTCTGATACTAGTATAATATGAGAACACTTATTTTCTAGGAGTTCCATCTCACGAATGCAAACTCAAGTGCGAATGTAGATGGCACATATGAAGCTTGCATGGACCTCTCCTCCCAACCACGTCCAAGTCACTAGTGTCTTGGTCTCGAGTCTTCAAGACTCTCTACTTACTCTCCCTTCTACCACTCAAACAGTGGCTGCGTCTAGAGGTGCCATGTGGAATCCATGCCATCTAATCCTGAAGGTTGTTTCCACGAAAGAGATGCGACATAATATGTGGTTTTATCTTTGAGGTTGAGGTGATTGGGAGTGATAAGTGGATGGAGTTATCTTCTCGATATTGTGTCTATTCTAGATTGCAAAGAAGGCAATTGATCTGTCTTGCAAGATTGACCTACCTTGAGGAATTACTATGCATCCCCTATTCCACACTAGTTGCCTAAAAGAGTGGCTTGGGCAAAATGATTTTCTGATACCTATATAGGAGATCTTGAGTTTTGAAGATACTACCAATTACATTCCATTTGAACGTGACTTTGTTCTAGATCAGAGTGTACAGTTTTACGCCTTGAATATTTGATCATGTGGAAGCACTAGCCTAGGTTTCTTATGGATTTGGTTGGGAGTTAGTCAGGTTGTTGAGTAATAGATTTCTTGGTTTTATTACCAAGGAAATTGTTGAGGACAACATATAAAGATAAGGGGGTAAGTCTTACATCCGTAGACCCATAGGACATTTCGATTTGCATGTTGATATGGCCAATTAGTTAAGTTTGAAGTGTCCAAGTAGTGTGAATTGGATCACCTCCTCCAATTTACCTCCCTCTATGAGCCCTATCAAACAAGATTGAAGGTTCATTTGCTATTCATTCTTTGTGTGCACCACGCTTGGACATGTGGCCCTTAGTGGAGTCACCAACACAACTGTTAGGTATCAGGGTCGGGACATCTTCCCTTGTCATGAAGCCCACCCATGTAGTTGTAGGCTCCTAGAATCAGGGCTGAACCCATCTTGCTCTACAACTGGGAGTTCTAGCCACCCCTTTATGGTCTCCTGTGAGTATGGCTTGAACTTTGTCTTGTAAGCAAGAAGGATCCTAGCAAGGCACTAACATTTTGGAATCTATGTAGTATGGACCTAAAAACGAAAAACTTTAATTTTCTATATATCAATATAAGAGACTTCATTTGATTTGCAGTGCTCCAACATATAGAAGGAAGAATTATGTATGCCACAATTAATTCAAATGCAAGCACATAGGTTAGGGGCCATACAAAAAGAAGTTATCAAGCTCAATTTGATAGGAGAGAAGTGCAAAAAGTTGAGAAATTGAGTTTTAGAAGAATTGGAATATTTTAAGCCCTTGGATATTTGAATTCAATGGCTTAGATTAAGTTGAAGGGCATGTAGAGAGAGAAGGCAAGAAAATTCGTGGGAGTTTTGTCCTATTCAAGCAGGCTTTTTTGGGAAGTCTCTGCACAACTTTACGCCCTTGGATTGACGCAAATCCGACGGATTTCCGGATTTCCGGCTGATCTTCAAAGCGCGGGTCATAGGAGCCATCGGATCATCTTTTGATCTAAGGGGGGAGAACAAAAGGCGCCCATGATCATCATGGGCAGCCATCTCAGCCATTGGATCAAGGCTCAATCCAAAGGCCATAAATTAAGGCGCTCAAATCACAATAGTTTCAATGACAGCCCTCGGATCTAAGCCCCATCCAAGGGTCATAAAGGAAAGGCGCCTATTTGAAGCTTCATTTGATCTTAGCCACAAGATCTAAAGCCAATCCAAGGATCATAAAGTAAGGGCGCCTTGACTTTTGTCTTTCAAGCTCTACCTTCGGATTTTCGACCCAATCTAACGGTTGAAAATGAATTCCAAGAATTCAAAAACCATTCAAGTGGAGAAAACCATGAGTTTTAGGTGATTTTTTGCTCTTTGACCACACAAAAACAAGGGAAGACTAGGCCTAACCTATGTAATTTAGGAACTAGACTGTGGCCACCACACTCTTCTCATTGGTCCATCACTAATCACTCCTTAATCTAAAAGGCCCATGCAGGGTTCATTTTTTCTCCTAATGGAAAGGCAA